>JACXSJ010001775.1:0-44625 GCA_014851325.1 Pentalonia nigronervosa | reverse complement strand
AATACTTTAAAAAAAAGTAATTTAGTACTATTTCTTACAATATTGTGCATACGAGGTAGTATATTTATCGACTAGAAATCATTGTATTGTACGATTTGCTTGAATTACGAATACACATCTTCGAAATCATTTCACCGTGTACGATGGCCCATTTATGCATAAACCTCGGAATGTAAATAAAATATTAAGATATATTATACGAAGAATCATTATGCGCAGAAATCGAAATCAATTAGAAACTATTAAAAACCATATTGGGTATATTAAAAAATAAGGTTAGGTAGCTTAAGATAATATCTTTAATATTAATCTTACATTATTGTAGACTGTAAAAATAATTAATTTGGTTTCAATTACTAAAAATTAGTCGCGCCTTCATTATCAAATACACCAGATTACACATCGACCACAGCCTACTTCCACACCATTCCTTTAAATTGGGTCTCAAAAATTGCACATATTGCTCCCTATTTAATTGCGATGGGGACTATTGTGATTTCCAGCATCTGCTTCTAAGTTGTCCCTATATGTCTCTCCAAAGAACTAAATTAAGGTCTCTTTTTTCCACTCTTGGCATTAACTTTTCCCTCATCGACGTTCTCTCAGCTAATAATGCAAATATAATCCCTCATATTATTAACTTTATATTCTAAGCTAGCCTCCAAATTTAATAGTGTGAGCTTTATTAATCTGCATTTTCAGTGTTCATGATGTACAACAATAATTGTCAAGATATGATAATAATCATGTTAAAATCTCAAAAACTAAAAAAAATGTTTAGTTTTTAAATATTTTATTATTAAAATTAAATTTTAAATTCTGGGCGGAGCTATGTAGTGGAACTATGTAGCTATTGATTTTACAATGATGTGTGTTTTTTTTGTCTGTCATCGCTGACTGGGGCAGTAAAAGTTTTGCTCAGATTTTCAAATTTGAGGATGATTTCCGGTAGCAAATTGCATCTAGTCGGTACTATAAGGAGTCAAAAGTGAAAAATGCACAATATCTTTCAAAATAATCAGAAAGAAAAGATTGGCAAGTGGCAATGTGGATATTGTTCTGCTGATCAATAGGTATCGAGTTGGTCACTGTAATGGATGTGTTAGATTTGAACTCAATAATATAAAATCGTTGTTTACGAAAGACAAAACACAATTCTGAAAATAAAGACGGACTGTCAACCTAAATTACTAAGTATGTTTAATAATATAATTGCTCGAAGTAATTTGTTTTACAATTAGTAAAACAGTAGATTGAATTATTGCCGAAAACATTGCATTTAAAAATGTTATTGTGTGTATAATATATAATAATATACTTTGAAAGTTTCAAATATATACGAAAAATATTTTTAAATCATAATGAAATAAGTATAACATCATAGTTATTCTTTGTTTAAATATCTTATTTCGTCCAAATTTGAATTTAAAATGTCTACATAATAAATCTATGTCAATATTTTTTAAGATTTTTTAGTTGCAATATTCACAAAAATTTAATACAAGGTTCCTCATAGGTAGTTCATATTGTAATCAAAAAATCTAAAAATTGTATAACACAATTTTTTTTATAGACATTTTAAGTTTAAATTTGGACAAAATTAGATATTTAAACAAAGATTGATTATTTTAATTATTTTACTATAATTAAAAAATGTTATTTCAGAGAACTTGAAGCTTTTAAGTATATTATTACATTTTACATACACAGTGACAGTTTCAAAACATTTCAATTAATTTTAAACTATTGCTTATTTTTTTCCACGAACCTATTCACATCATTCTTCAGTAAGGTGGTATTTACTCAAAAGTGAATAACATCAATAAATTATATAAATATGTAAGTACTATTATAATAATTAATTATTAATAATAAAATAAATGTAATTTTTTCTGTAAAAATTAAATCAACCTACCATAGTAGTAATATAATAAAAATAGTAAAATAAATTACTAATGACAATTTAAATATAATATAAAATATCCTGGTCCGTCTCTGCTCAGAATTGTTTTTCATATACAGTAACAAATCACCGATTTTATTCATTATATAGTTAGTAAGTACTTGTACCACATCATGAAGAAGGTTCAACTGTTTTAATGAAAGATTTTCATTGTTTTACCAATCATAATGAGTAGAGACTAACGTTGACTTTTATTGCCAAGACATAAAAGAACTTACAACATTCCTTTGGCTTGTTTGTGAGATCTGAGTTTCTGGAAAAATATACAATCCCAAATTTATGACTCATATTTAAACTGCTACAAATTCATAATATATACATTACCAATAGTTGATCAAGAACAACAATACCCATTGTAAAATAAATAATTGTTTAAATTGTTTATATAATATACAACCCATTTCACTTGAAAAACGTTTGGATGTTTATACATAAAAATATTTACTATATGTACTAAGTACTACAGGTTGGCTCACAACTTTCTTTTTATAAACTGTTTCATAATCTTGTCGTAATCTTAAAATAAGCATAATGTTTTAATTAAAAATCACTAAAAATTATTGATAAGTATGAAATGCTAAGGTATGTTAGTTTATTTCATACCTCAAATTGTAATTAGTGTGTATAATTACATGTGTACTACATTATAGTAGCACGAAAACATCTATTCATAATCAAAAGTAATAATAGTTATAGTAGTGATATTCTAAAGTTCTTCAATCTATACTCATTATTATGTCTTTCACAGTTTCCATTAAGATCACTTCAAATACATTGCGATTCTTTTGTGAGTCCTGACATCCTGTTGATAGATGGAACATGAGTGTCAAGTTTCAGAACATTAATTGTAGTGGATATAGTAGATAGCATAAGTACATGAAAGTACAACCGTACTACGTTGGATCCTGGAAATATGTTGGTTAATATGACATAGCAAAATTATTCCATTAGGAATTATAGCAAGTACTTTGTAGACGCATTTCATAAAATTATATTAATATAATAGCAGTATTAAAAGCGTTGTAGCATGCACCGTATAATTTGATGTCCGTAGAACCTGCAACTTCAAATTAAAGGAAAAGTTTTAATTAGAAATTCATAAGAAGCCAAGTCTAATTCAAACTGATGTGCCGTTTAATATTTGGTAATATATATATATAACAAATAACGATATTAATTGGGGTTACAATTATTATATTTTAAATTGTTTAAAAATAATAAACTAAATTTAACGTCTACTTTTAAAAGACAATTAAAAATATATTGAAAAACTGTTAATATATTTTTTGTCAAATAGGTATTTTAAATATTGGCTATAAACATTTATTTATGTTGTTGAAAGTTGAACAGTTATGATTTTTATATTAATGGCTATTATTAAAAATATTATTTATTATAGCATATAATGAATAAGATACTATACATAAAAAAAATACCTAATGAATATATTTGTATCTTAAATGACGTTATTAATTAGAGAAATATAAAAGACATTAAAAAATTTAGAAAATACTTTGAGAATAAAACAATTAATCCACAAACATGTATTGAATTAGTAATATAATATTATAATAAATTGTAATAATATTATTCCATATTAAAACACATACTCACTAGTCATTTTTAATTTTCTTCTCATCCTCTAATGAAATACCAAAGATATATTTAACCATTTAAATTAATTAATTGTACAATTCACATAATAAAACCAAAACAAAATATATTCCAGTGAATTGCTGTTGGTGAATGGTTTCTTATTCAAGACAAACATACGCCATAAACCTTTATATCACAAATTCTTATTAATTTATTATACTCATATTTTAAAGAATTAGCAATACTAAAAGTCAGGACGGGACGGGACTGATTTCATTCCAACTATAAAAAGAAAAACAGTGTTAGCCAAACATCCCCGGCGAAAATAATATTTTCTATGTGCCCGTATTATAATATACACAAAAACATTTTTTTTAAGTAATAATATTTCTTCATATTTTTTATCCTTATAACTTTTTAAGATTTTAAAATTTTGAATGAAAACATACGGTTTAAATTTCATATTCCAAAGCAGAATAATTTTCCAAACATTCCGGATATATAAAAACTAAATTTCGAACGAGTAGCTTATGAGTTACAAATATATAAATAATAGAAAAGCGGAGTGAAGTGGTACAGGATTACTCCGCAAAATGTTGATCAAATACACAGCTCATCAAAAACTTTAAATGCTTCTAAAGTTCTAACACATGTACTACTTGTCCAAAATTCGATTTTTATATGTCGAAATACTAAGGCCGCAGCTGGTATCACACTTGCGGAACATCCGCGGTGGAAAATCGACCAATGGATTCCGCAGATATCTAAACACGTCATTTTAAATACATGATAATATGTGTATATAAATGAAAGCCGAAATTAGGAGTGGACAAAACAATTGCATGTTTCGATATTGCGAAAATTCCGCCGCGGAACGTCTGCTGCAAATATCCGCAAGTGTGACACCAGCCTAAGAAATGTATTTTGCTTTGAAATTTCAAATCAAAAGTGTATGTTGTTATTAAAAAAAAAAAAAACTATACAGGTATAGGTAAAAGTTAGGGATTGCATAGTCTAATCCGATTTTTACAACCAAAAATTTCTCGGAATTATAAGTTTATTAATAAATAATTAATTTAAGGTCCTCTGGAACTCTTGGTATGATAATTTACTAGTAAAGTTTAAAAAAGCGCATAAACAAATAACTAAGGTTATAAAAATGAAAAAAAATAGGAGGGGAACACCACGGTCGCCCACAGGCAGATGCATTTTAAAAAACAAGGAGAAAATTAAAATACAATTATATAAGTAGAATTATAAATAAGAGACTACAATCTCATCTTCAGATTCTCCAACCCAAAAAAATACTAAACGTACCTAATTAGTTTTTAACGAATGATTATTTAAAGATCTCTCAGTAATATAGCTAGCTAAAGAATTGATAATATATATAAAAAAAATACCTCTAGTTTAATAAAAAAAAAAATGAGAAGGAAACACAGACGCCAGTAGGGCAGCAGGAAAATACGTATTAATTAAGAAGCAAAAAAGAAAAATTCAAATAAAATTGTATGACAGTAGTTAAAGTGGGAGAATGCATTGTTATTTGAATCTTGAACCAAACAAAAAAACTCACAATATTTAGTTTATTTTCAAATTATTATTCATCTAGAGAACTATACTTTGTAGGAGCTTTCAGTGATAGAATGTGAACATTTTAAAAATGTACATAAAAAATTAACACACGTTAAATAAAGAAAGAAAAATAAGAAGGGAACATGGGCGATTGCGCAGCCATATTTATTTTAAGAAGCAAAATTCAAATAAAATTAAATATAGATAGAAGAACCATCGAGACTGAAATCTTATTTTCAGATTTTTAAGCCCAAAAATTTACTGAAAATATTAGTTTTAGGTTATGATTATTTAAAGAGATCACCTCCGCATAGCTGGATAATGAATTAAAAAGTATATCAATTTAACTTAGGTTTAATGAATGATAAAAAAAATTCAAATAAAATTGTATGGGTATAGAAGAAAGAATAAAACTACAATCTAATCTACCGATTCTTTAACCTAAATAATTACACAAAATAATTTTTTTTAACTAGGCTATGATTGTATAAAGATCGCCCGGCATAGCTGGCTAAAGAATAAAAGAATGTATGCATTTAACATAGGTTTAAAGAATGAAAAAATTAAGAGGGAAACACAAGCGCCTACAGGCATATGCGTTTTAACAAGCAAATAAAAATGTTTATAAAAAAATTACATAATATGTTAATTAAAGGAAAAAAAATTAAGAGGCAAAAACGGGTTAAATTAATTAAAACGCAGTTAAATTCATTGTAAAAACAAAAAAAAAAATACAAAATATAAATTGTGTTCCTACTTATTGTGGGAAGTTTATATGTGATACTTTAATAATTTTTATTTTTAATACCATATTATATCTCCTAAAGATAAACTTGAAATGTCACTATGTTTAAATATTCAAATTTGACGCCTTAATTTAATTGTATAGGTAATAAATTGAATAGTCTGTTTGTTAGGTCAACTATTCGCATACTATTATTGTCTATTATTATATTTTATGTATGCGTAATTATATTATTATCATTTATATAATTATATGGATCTAAATTAATAGGTAAAGTTTTTGTGATCTTAACTAACTTGCAATAATTAGTACACGAAACACTTAGAGGGTTGGATCTTGAACTACAAACTTAACTCAGTTCATCTTATATTCATATTTGTAGACCCGAAGGCATTTACTTTTTATGTTCCTAGTTCCTTTGCCTAATAGTATCAGCATCACGTAGTAATAAAAATAAAATTTGCTTTATAAGATTGTTATTAAAAGCAATCACATTGTTAGCACTATAATATAGATGTAACGTACATGATTAAAATTAAAATTTAAAAGTTAAAATTACATTCTAGAACCACGAGATGACTAATTGAGCTAATTAATTTAACCAAGGTCATAAAATATCTCATTTTTTCAGAATTTTTTATTAAAACTCAATCTAAATTGATTGTTTTTAGAAAATAATATTTAATAACTTTAAAACTGCAGACATATACAACAGACCATACGGCATACATTATATACGTTATATCTAGATATATTATATTATACAAATTAAGGTTTGAACTTATATTTTCATTTCACACGGTTATCGTAAACATGCTTTCAAACATCATAATTTATTATATTTACATTATACTAACTATAGACTTCTATAGTCTATACATTGTACTATACATTCGTATAAATATGTATATATTGTATACATAATACACGTTTGAATAAATATAATATGTCATCAGTTCGTCACTCATCACGATCTCATTATCATATCTGATAAAACAATTAGCCACGTGCGCTTTTTTTTTTTTATAACTTTTACGATTCGTTGGTCGTGCTTCCCGAATAGACTTCGGCGTTTATAATGTTTACATCACTATTGAGCTATAATTAAATAAGTTTACAATAAAGCAATTGTTATTTGTTCATTGACATTTTGATAGAGCGACATTATAAAATTAATATATATATATATATATATTGCATACGAAATGGATTTTGTTGTTATGTTGTTATTCGAAAAACATTAATCTTAGATATCTACTTTAAGCATTCCACTACAGCTTGAATTATTATTTTACACGCACAACTGCAATGCGTATTACATAATAGTCGTTACGGACTACGACGACTCCTAGAAGCTACACCGGTAATATATTATATTACATTAAACGCAGGAATGCGCTTAAAGGTCATTGCGAAATGACTAGCTAAATAACCGGCCATCTACTATAATAGATAACTGGGAGAGGTCCGCTTTGCAATTCCCAGAAACATTGCGCGCCGGATACTAAATAAACGACGACTAAACGTTTATTAGGATCGATATTGGTATTTCAATACTTTAGGAATCGCGTCGAAAGCACCGCAGCGACAAGAGCGACGGCAACAACTACAAGGCAGTTGGCCGGGTTCTTACGAAAAGCTGAATGGGAAGACCATATAAAAGGGAGCCCCGGACGACGGAGCATTCAGACGTAACCACCATAGCCGCTGAGCGCATGGTTCGCCTTCACGTGTGTCAATCGCGTCTACACGCGTACTCGCGCTTTTACTCGTACAAATTGTACCCAATATGTATTCGCGTTAACGTTAACAAATGGACATTTTAGTCACTATCACGTGTACACGTAATACTTACAAACCGACCACCGTAAGGATCTCTGGTAGAATCACGCTTAACGCGGTACACTGATTTCAAGTTATTGGCGTGTGAAATGTTTTAGTTATTTTTTCTATGAATGTCGATAAAAGTTATGCCCGGTAAAAAGCTTGAAAATATAATACACGGTAACTCGTAAGTTTTATTGAATTAATTTGGTAAATACATATGCACACGACTTTTAAGTGTTATAAGTACAAATTTTGATAAAATTTATTCCAGTTATCTTGTAGTTAGAAATTCATCAAATATCTAATATCTAATATTAATAGGTAAACCTTGAAAAAGTAAAATTAAGTTCTCTATAAATTAAAATATATTGAAAATACGTCGACATACATTTTTTTAGCCATTGAAAACAAAAAATAACGATTTTAATTATATGTTGTAAATATTTCAATTTAAAAAACATTAACTGTAAGGACTTAAAATTTTGACCATTACCCAATTTAAATTTTCCAAACACAATAAAATGTTTGAAATATTTAGACTATTTATACGATCGTTCAACGATAAGTCCTTCTTCAGTCTTATAAGTTAATAACAAAATATAATATTACATGAAATAATAGTACAATAATAGTATACTAATTAATAATTATGTATAAATTAAACTATATGATTTTTTTCAACAAAAATTTGTTTAATCTAAAAAAAATAAAAATAAATGACTAATAACAATATAGATCAACAGAAAAACATCCTTAGATATATAAGCTGACCGATCGTCAATGATTTTTTAAATCTAATGATGTATCAATTAATTCTAATTTAACACATATTACAGTGAGTGATTTGATGACAAGGTACACAAAGACCTACTATAAGCAGAACGGTTATCTAAGTATTTATCCCTCATTTTTATTTTTTATTTTTTAAAATATTTACAATCTGAAAAAAATATTCTATGAATCAAATTATTAGACAATTGATATAATATACAACCAGTCAAATTCTCCAATCTTAATTTACCCTTAGTGGTACATTTAAAATATATATACCCTGGTATAAATAATTTTTCCAATCTACTCCCACCATACTAAGATTTCTGGAACACAATAAATAATTATTTCTTAAAGACGTTCTTTATTAAGCAAAATCAGTGTATAATAAATTATTTATAATGTTTTTCTAAACATAAATCTCAGATAAGAATAATGTACAGTAAAATAACAGCTACGCTTTTTTCAAAATGAGTATCCTCTTTTTAAAATAAATTTAATTTACCATTAGACTAATATTTTTAACTTATTATATACTCGATGATTTTTATAATTAAATTAACAATTAACAGTGTATTTTAGATTAAATATTCATTTAAAGTATATAATTTTTAATCATTTATTAATACTAGCATATATTTAGAATAATTTTAAGGCCTTAGACACAATTTTACTCTTCTTCTAACTTCTGTAAGCTTTTTAAATGTGCTCTGAAATAAATGCACTTATTAGGGAATGATATATCTAAATCATCCGGATTCTCTGTATCCCTTCTGGAGTATTGCTGTAGCATTCTCGCATCTCGCGCAACTCTATGATTCTATGATAGTTGTTAAACAAAAACTGATAAGTATCTATCAAAAAATCCATCATAATAATATGATTAGTTTTATTTAAGTTCGGACAAAATTGTATTCAAGTCCCAAGATAACTATTTAAGTGGTTCTCTAAAAGTAGTAAGATAAAGTATTAAGTAGTTCTTAATACCTACTGTCTATTTATAAATATTATCACAGCGTTATACCTACACCTTGTAAGTCGTTGATAAGTCGAAATTCAAAAATTTCACAAGAATGATTTTACAACCGTGATGTCAATCGACAATTAATATCTGTGATTTATTTACTGTTCCATCGTTGTTTTTCTTTTCTGCGTCTTATCTATTATATATTTATTTATATATCATACGGGCAGCATTTTGATTACTTTATTTAATATACCAGTGGTCAGTGAACCTATTACATTTTTTTTTTTTTTTATTTTGAATTACGTGGTTATGTATCAAGCGTAAAATATCAAAAGTATAAGCTACTATTTAATATTTATTGCCGTCCCGAAAAATTTGCCACTTGGGGCATTTGTCTGTTTTTCCCCCTTGCCACCTATAAATGGACCGATGTTCGCCAGCCCCTCCCCTCGATCCTTAGCGAGTGATAAAAACCCACCATTGGTCGAAAATAGGGAATAATACAAATAGATGATTTATAAAACCTATTTCTGCGGAAAAGGCACGGCGCACTTTGACCGGATGCAGCGATTCTAGTATTCTACATAATATTATTATATTATAATAAATTCCCGAAAACATGATCGGTCGACTGTTATCTAAACACAACTATTGCAATTTTCTTCGAGGACTACGGTGACGCGACAACCACTATACTGCGTAATTATTATTTCGAATCCGGTTGAGGGTTTTTAACGAAATCGGCGGTGGTATGCGATGGCGTGGCGGCGGCGCGCACATACACACAAGGGGCTCGTTTGAGACTGTGCGCGCGTGCGCGCGTGAGTGGAACGTGCGTGCGGGTGCGTGAACGCGTGAGTGGGTGAGAAAAAGAGAAGAGAAGAGAAAAGAGAGAGCGAGAGATAGAGAGAGAGAGTTTATGAGAGGAGACTGTTGGACGGTAAAGACAATAATAATAATAATAATAATAATATTTTCGTTGTACGATAATATAATATTATATTATTATGGCCGTGGTGGGGCGGGGAGAAACACGCAGATCGCCGTCGACCGTCTGGCGGTCACCCGCCGTCTCGTCTTGCTGTCCGCCGTAGTGCTGCACACGCGTCCGACGAAGACGTGCACGCCGCAAACACGCCGCCGATCGTCACGCAGCCACCGGCCACCGCGCATCACGGCGGCGTACGTACGGGCGAACCGCGGCTGCGGTGGTGGCCGCTGCTGCTGCTGCTGCTGCTGCCCCGTCGCCATGCCATCGCTGCAGCCGGCTGCACTGCTGGCGATGCTTGTGCTGATGACGTCCGCCACCCGCGGTGCACTTGCAGCGCCCGACATCACCATGTCCATACACGGCGACCTGGCTGGTAGCGGAACACCGGGCTCTTTCACGGTCAATCAGGTCAGTTGGGGGGGGGGAGCGATACTAACGTTTTGTATAATTGTTGGCGCGTGTCTCAGAGACCCGCGTCGTGTACGCAAGACGCACTTAATTGTTACACCTGTTGTAGTATTGTTGGTTTCTTCGGTGACACACATAATCACGTCTCGCCCCGATGAACGATATATTATTTCTATGCAATCCATAAAGCACGTATTCGTTTCGTGATCCTATAACGAGGGAGGTTTTATCGGCAGCTTCTTTTGCAGTTTTACGGTACGGTGTATTCCGTTGTGTAATGTCATAGATATTTTGGCTCGAGACCTTTGAATGTTGCATCATCCTTCCGGTAATCTGTACAAAAATGTCACCATAGACAAATTTAATTTAATTAAAAGCGAAAAAGCCAAATTTGTTTATATGACAGTAATAATGTCGCGAAACGTGGTACCTGACACCCGTCAATGTCTATCGACTATTATCTTATCGGCTCTTTTAAATACTTACCCGTACATTTTTCTAAAATCAATCGAAATTTCTACCAAAAAAAGCCATAGCTTGGCAGGACAATAAATGCAAATTAAAATTAAAAACGACAAATGTGTAACGATTTTCCTGAACTTTTCAGTTTATAGTGTTCGGGCTTTACGAGTAGGTCTTTTACTTCTGAGGAACCACCTAAAATGTTTTTATAAAATCATAAATGTATATTATGTTAATTAGCCTCCCCCACCATAAGAACATTTCTGTGAATGCCACTGCTGCCACCAATACGGCCTACGGGTATCATTTATGGATTCTGGAAACTTTTTTATTCTTCTTATTTCATTATTTCAATAGTTAATGGTTTGATTGATATGACTTCCAACTAATATTTTCTATAAATTACGCGTATTTTGGTTCATGAAAATATAGAATAACAAGAAATCTACGTTACACTAAAATAAAAAGCATATAATTTTTATAATAAATGCGTAGCTCACAACTACTTTGTTAAAAATCATTGAAACAGTTATTAACCTAACCTAACATAAAATTGTAAAACAGTTAATTTTGTTTCTATGAATAGATAAGTATTATATTTTAGTTACTTTTGTCGCTTTAAATAATTACACAACACACGCGTTTAATGACGATTCATTTATGTGCAACTAACTGCCAAAAAATGAAAAATAAAAAAGTTTGCTTGGCTTGTATCCACGGTGAACGTTTGTAAAGATTCAATAAATTTTCGATGAAGAATAACCTTTGATAAAAATCATAACAATTAAATAAATTGTTATGATGCATCATATTCGCATATGTATATTATTGCTGTGGTAAGTGGCATATTCCTACATAAGCTTAGGATTCATTGATTCAATAATATATACAAATAATATTTGGCGATATTATGTTATTAATAGAATGTCAGCGCACTGATTGTTTTTCCTTTCTGGCCCACGCGCAATATAGACAAAATATATTCATGTAAAACAATTTTTTTAATATTTTTGAGTAATCTTAGAGTAAAATTACCCATTACAAAAATGTACAAAGAATCATGTTTGTGAATGTGAGAAAATTTGAGAATATTTGTGAGAAAAATTTAATATTTGTTTAAATTTATAATTTTTTTATTTTCTAGTTAAACATAAAGTCAAATTATAATAAAATATAAAACCAATACGTCTAACCTTCAAACATATTATTATCGATAATAATTGTAATAAGTGTTTTTACTCTTAATATTACTTAAATATGTATAAAAAACAATTTCACATGAATGCATTTTATCTATAATGCACGTCTGAGAGAGAAAACAAATATTAATACCCTTACTACTGTAATCATCTGGGCGAATAGCGTGTATTCAGGATTAATAAATTAAGAACTTATAAGCGGTAAATGATGATGAATAAATACAATTATATTCATGGATGAATCGATGATGTTATTTCAAAAATCGAGGATTATAGAGTAATTGGTACTTTTAAACAAAATTTGGTTTTAAAGCATCCTAGTCGGTAAACAAACGAAAGCCACAAGAAGCTGAGAAGATTATGAATATTAAAAAATATTCTATAATTGTACCTACTATAAAAACCAATGTAAGTCGGGAGACTAACAAATCGGTTTTATTGTCTATGACTTATTATATATATAAAAAAAAAATAGTCAATTGATCCAATGCTTCATAAATACTAATTTATATTAAATAAGATTTATTTCAATTTTACGTAGGTAGGTACGTGGTGTTATTAACGTTTAATATTTTTAATTACTATTATACCTATAAATATTTTTACGGAAAACTACATTTTATAAACTAATCCGTGTATTTTAATTATAAGGTAATATTATGAATGTGCTGGTTATCTTTTTATCTTCTAATCTGTCCGTTAATCAACAAATTAACTTTATATTGGATGGTTTAAAGTCTACAGATTCTGAGTTTCATAAACCGAGCTTATAATATCAGCTGTCTCAAAACTACTTGTTTTATGATCTAATGCTGTACAGCATATAAAGTTTAATATTATTAAAAATTAAGTATAGATTCAGTAACAATAATTATAAAATTCGTAATAATATCCAAAAATAAAACATTATTAAACTATCCTGTACTTAATGCTTAATTTAATTAATTTGAATAATCTTCAGCTTTCTTTACGTTCTGTTCTCATAAGTCAAAATCTCAACGTACTATATTTAAAAATAGCTTCATAATTACCATATAAGAATAAATTTAAAACATCGAACCAATTAATCATGTGTAAATATCCAGCAATATAATAATCAAATAAATTATTTAAATTTAAAATATTGAGATCAAGTCCATATTATGTGTAGGTGTTAAAAATGTTTACTTTGATTATCATATTATATTTTACTATTATTTCTCTCTCAAAGATTCTACACATATAATTCTAAAATAATAGTTATTATCATAACTTTTTGTATAAAAAACAAAATTACAAAAGAATGTTTTAGCATGATTTCATACAATATTTGTAAACAAAATACGTAATGCATTAAAATCAAACAATGTGTAATACAAAAATGAGCTTTTGGTTTAAAAACCTAATCTAACCTTACATTGATATAAAATATTGATTTTTTTTTCTCATATCAAATAATTATTAATTAAAATAAATATTTCCAATTGATTTGATATTTTTAAACCATTTTGTATTAAAGATTATAAAAAAAAATGTTTAATCAAATATTAATTCGCTTACAATAATAATTAAAATATTAAAATAATTACTTCGTTAAAGAAACTTTTATAGAACATCATTAAATTATTTATTATTCATAAATATAAATAATCTAACGTTATACAAATGAAATTATTATAAAAATTAGTTTTGTTACATGACTAATGAAAATGAGATGTTTCAGTAAGCTTTTTTTTTTAAAAATGAATCAAACATTAGGCAAATTAATTTTAATATATTAGACTTAGAAATTTAAAAAAACAATTTTTTATTGTTCAGTAGCAATAAATAATACTATATTATATTTTTTATAATATACTTTGATTCCTGCTACCAGCTGCTAACTGTGAGTTGGTTATATCATTGATAATTGATATCCATTATTCATTAACAGTAACGGTTTAACTATGTACTTTTCTAAGCTGATAACGACTACTACAGCTATTTACCTATACGTTTCACACGATTTAAATATATTTTAAATTTCAGGGTTTGTTCTATAAACGCAATCACTTTTTTTCAGGTATATGCTCTAATTTCCAATATTGAATTCAGACTGAGAGATTTGTCAAATACATTAAGACGGGACCAACAAACGGAAAGGATAAATTCCAGAATAGACGTGATGTTCAACAAGCTCAGTCATTTAGAAGTATCCAACGAAATGTGGTTCGATAAATTTCAACAGGTATAATTTTAATAAAAGTTAAGGTATTTTTACCATTAATAATATCTAGCTTGAAACTATTAATTTAATTTAAATAGAATGTTTTATCTTTAATATGAAACACTCATATAACATCTCTACTACTATCAACTCTATTAGTGTACACTGTATACTTAAGTACTGTACAAACTGATCTATAGATCGATGTCCTTATTGAATTCACATTATAAATTTTTTTTTTAATATTTGAACTGCAACATAGGAGACTGAATTAGCATCACTTCCCTCAAACAATAAAATATTGTATAACTATACTTTAAAATTATAATACGAATGTAAATAAATTAAATGGTTTGTTAAAAAAAAATTATTTTCGACACGCGAACTCTGTGAACTAACTATTCTATGATATATTTATAAAACGTTTTTCATCATATATTTTAGAAGCTTGTAAAACAATTATAACATTTTTAAAATGTCTATAGTTTTTAAAATATAAATTCCTATAGATATACTCATAGCAATGAATAATACATTTTATAAAACTAAATATAAAAAACAAACTATTGAATTGTTATTAAAGATTTGACTAGGTGCCTGAGTTTTTCAAACTTTTCAATTTGCAGCAAAAGAACTTACATGAGTTTTGTTAAAATAACTAAAATACATAAATACACAATGCACATGTTGTATGATTGAAACGGAGCTGAAAATTCAAAATATTGTTTTCAATCGTATATAACATAACCAGTTTATTAAATGATTGTAATGGATTTGAAAAATAATATTACGATTATTGTTTTATAATTTTTCAATTAACAATAAAAAGTTTTTGGAACAGTTAGGTGTGTAATTTCGTATGTTCAAATTAAGTTAAAATTATATTATTATATAAATTTTATCACCACCTTATGCTAAATATTATGATTATATGTAATTGTGTGAACCATTTAACATTTGGTGATATTTTAGTCAGTGATGGAGGAATGTGGTCCGAACCACATGACCAGACGTCTGGACAAGGCTCAGCAACAACTAGAAATCACATTAGAGCATATGGAGACTACTCTACAGACTGTGCAAAATCATCAGGTCAATATGAATAACGCAGTAACGCACGGATACGTATACAATTAACAATAAATATAGTCTTTGGTTAAAATAAACCTGACCGTATTTTGTTTCTAAATCTTGATAATATACACTATACATTTATGCATACCTAGTTGTTATATAATACACACACACACACACACAATATATATATGTATTATAAACATAATACATATAGATGTAGTAAGCATGATATATTATAATAAGTATTTATATTTAATACCTACTATAATAAATTAAAAATCAATACAGGACAATGAATAATTATATAAGTAATACACTATTCGTTTTTTTCGTCTTTATTGGATGAATGAGTAATACCTATATGATATTGAAAGGATAAGGTATCCATTGATTTTAAACTGTATTATAATAGATTAATGATAGAATAATTCAACAAAATAATGATCGATACAACTTAATAATTTATAAATAATTACTGTATGATGCCATGATGTTAAGATATTATGTTGCGTCGAAGTAAAACATATTGTGTATTTATAGATGATGAAACATGGGCATTTTAATTGGGTGGTGTTGAAAGGATCGAGAGAAAAGTAAAATAAATAACTAGCTGGAAACATGCGTTTGTAATCAGTCAGTCGGTGGCTGGTTTCAACAGGCAATCGGCCAAAGATGAAACGAAAACTATGCGTTATTTAACGAACCGTCTCGTCCATTTGGACTGTGTTACAGAAAGAATTGGAGAAAGAAATCAAAAAAGTGGCAGACAAGCAGACAGAACTGTCCACGGACATTCAGATCATGCGAAAAAACATGAGCTCCGAGTTTGAAAAATACAATTCCAATCAGATCACCTTCAGGAAACAGTTACAAGTAAAATAAATATGTGAACGTATACCTGTAATTGAACGTTTGCAACAATTGATTTATTGACCAGATAGACGTTTCGAAATATAATAATAAACTGTAAAAATACTGTTATTTTTATGACAAAACGTTTTAAAAATAAAAAATTGTCAATAAAATCTACTTGAACTCATAGGTTCGCCGGCGACGGTCTCTTATGTCTATATATCTAATAACATACATTCTACATAAATATTACTAAATCACTTTCTTTAGTAGTTTGGTCCTTATATCGTATGCATCGAGTTATATTTTTCAGCGTAAAAAATTGAGCACCTATATAATTTTAAAATAAAAACAAATGAACATTAACAATTTTAAAATTTATATTTACGGGAAACATAATATTTGTGTTATAATATATACATAGTCTGCAGAACAATACTATTTATCGTTTTATTTCCCGGTTTTAACTAATATAATAACATAATTTGGAATTATGAATACACACTACACACTTCATATTGTCTACATAATGTTCATAATTTTTTTTATAGTATTTCAGAAGTTCCTTAGCTATCTAAATTTCGAAAGATCGTATAATTTACATTCTCATTTCGATTAGTAATTGCAAAATTGGGAAAATTTCGGTTGATCAGAAAATGTATAAATCAATCTTTCATAGTAAGTCAAAATAAATTGTCATAATTATATTTTTTTTGCCACTATTTCTACTAATAGTGAAATGTTTCAAGTTTCTACGTTTAGTATTTTTTAAATTACGACAAACTACATTAAAATTAGAACTTTAAAATATCATAAAAAAAGTGTAACTTTATACGCTTGTAAATTTGTTTTTTAATTCCAGTAAGAAAAACTTATAAGGAACTTTATTGTATTCAATTTTCAAGCTATATGACTAAGTAAAAATCTAATATATATTTTTATCAACATACTTAAATAGCTGAAAAAAAATGTGGAAATAAAGTAACCAATCTGTTGTACAGCAAGAGTCAAGTGAACCTCGCCATTGAGAAGGCACTATAAATTATAAAGGATGTGTTAAATTTAAATTCAATGATAAATTATTGACCATTGTATACGAAAAAGAACGATTCTGAGTGAATACGATTTAACTTTTGGTTATACCAAACAATTATTGTAATAACAGTATAAACATTTTAACAAAATATGTTCGTATATTTTTTTAGTTGTACTCAAATATTTTTAAAAGCGCTAAGATTTTTCAACATTGACTTCTCAAAAGTATCATCTAAATTCAATTTTCTACAAGAAACGTCCATCGAAGTTGATGATCAGGGCATTTTTTCTAATTGAAAGAGTGTCTTCAGACACAAAAAAAAAACACACACATCGCTGTAAAATAATCAATACATTCATCCCCTCCGTTTAGATTCTAAAATGACTATAGTCATATGTGATCGCGTTTTTAGAGGTATTTTATTTTTACAGGACACCATTGCAAATTTATCTCAAGAGTTTAAAATCACTGACAGATCACTGAGTACCTATTCGTGTAATCAAGACGGCGATTTCAGTAAAATTCCGGAAACAACGACTATTAACAAACTGGCAACAACGGTACTGTCCTAATACTATTATAAATAGTTATAAAAATATTATGAACCTGTGAAATATTTGATATCAATTACATAGTTAGAATAGAAATTTATAAATTCAAAATCACATACCTAACTCGCGTTTTTGTGAACGATTGTTATTTATGATGTTTCGTAGATAAGTAATATGTACAATGGGCTCAAAGATCGTTCAGATCACATGAGTATCTCACTCAAGGAATTGGTGGAAAATACTGACAAGTATCGGCGGAGATTGGACTCTGATAGACGCAACGTGATTAACGAGTTTTTGGACAGTAAGAAAAAAAATGATCATACATAAATAAATTACTTTTTAAATATTAATTTTGACGGACCATGTTCGACACATTGAACGGGACAGTAAAAACGCTTATCTTATTATTAGTCATTAGGTATATCTGGTTTAAAGTGTATAACTATCTAAGTTACCTATAATAATATATTGTGAATCCTCGGAATACTTTAAAATTATAATTTAATAATATCTCTAGTTGCCTGTACAAAAGTAGAACTTAACAGTTAACAGTGAAAAGCACTTCAATTAGTATTTGGTACGTTCATAATAAATTCTGGTCACCGTTGGCCGATGAGAAATTCGCTTATTAAATTAAATTTAATGTTTATGTTTTTAAAATTAATTTTTTCGTCATTACTGACCTGAAATTTAACCCCCGAATTATTGTTTATACTGAATGGTGCATTTCCACGTCCTTTTTCTAATTCTTAGTCATGTATTCCTTTGGCTGTCATAAACTATATATACCTATAATATTATTTATCATTAAATAATTTTGTGCTTCGTTCATTCCGTTTAATATATTTTTCAATTTGTTTTAATTATTTTAAACGGTAATTGAAATTATTAACTGTCGCTCGTGTTTGCTTTCGGTTTTAGCCTACCACCAAAACTTTGGAGTAAAAGGTAGAAAGCAAAAATACATTTTCTTCAGTAATAAAACCATTTGTAAATGTACACAGTGCCATAAGCGTAAGTAGTACCGTAGTGGCGACCAACATTTACCAATAACCCGTGCAGTATTTATAAATAATTTTGATCACTCGCCACCACTTACCACTCAAAAAATAATAGTTTCATAAATACGATCATACAAAATACCTAACGTGTACATTCGTTTAGTCATTTACAACTCGAGGCCATAATTTGGATGGAGTTGCTTAGAGACATTAATACATGCCAGTTAATAGGGCCCAGCCACCACCATTAAGCACCCATGCAATTGCACTACTTAGTAAGCGATGCGAGCGCCACTGGTTGTAACTAAACCATTCAAACATTAAGGGAGAGGGAGTCTTTAAAACTGTAGCGAAATAAAGTATATGTGCTCATTAACACTTTTACCCAAAAATCTATAAATGCAGGCTTCAAACAATTCTGGATGGGCTAAAGCCCTCCCAAGCCCCCTCACACTAGTCAAGTCTATGCACCGTACACATACCTATTTATTGAGAAAAATCGTTAAAACGTTAAAAAAAAAAAACTTATAATATTACAATGTACATATATAGTGGATTCCGACAAACCGTTGAAGTTATCTTTTGTGTGTTGAATGAATTGTATGATCTGAATGTCTGCGATAACGCTGTTTTAAATCGATGTAACTAATTTTAGTTTAAAATAAACAAATATACAAATAATATTAACCGAATACATGAATTATATATAGTTTAAAAAGGTCATGTCCGTTTATATTATTATAAAATAAAATAACTTATAATAGTAAATATTGAAAATAATGCCATATCTGGTAATGACTTAATGTGAAATTATTATTATAAGTTTTTTTTTTTTTTTTTTTAATAAAATTTTTATAGGTTTCTTGGAAGCGACCATCGACAAGATAACAGCGATTCAGAAAAAATCAGAAAATGAACTCGAAGCCAAGTTTAAAGAGCACTTGCAATTACTCGTAGATGGACAAAACTTGTTCATGGACAATTGTCACCGACTGCAATCAAACGAACGGCAAATCGAGAATGACATGGTCGACATATTGGAAAGGATATTAGACCGTATTGATAACAGGTGAGAGGGATTGGATATTTTTTCCTGAGTATTTTTTTTTTCTATACAAATGTATAATGCAGGGTGCGATTTGTATTTTTAGGAGTAAGTCCGAGAGTACGACATTAGAACAAATACCGAAAACTTTGAAAACCCAAAGCAATCTGGAGGAGAAGATGTTCTCTGAACTATCGGAACTCGTCAAGACGCAGTCCGACCAGGTGACCAGGACGGTAGCCTACTCCACCAACCAAGTGTTAAAGTTACACCAGGACATAACGAACATTTCTAACGCGCTGATGGCTGCTAACAATGGTGGTGGACTCTGTAATTTCACCGTGTCGACGACGGTAAGCCATAACATAGTTGTCGTATATGACTGTATGTCTGACGTCTGTACATTAGACAGACCAAATATGAATTGTACCATTGAATTTAAATAGGTACTACTGTACTCAGTGGCGTGGTAAACTTGAAATTTTTCAGAGACTAGTCTAATATGTCACCCACTCTGCAGCCTCAATAACCAGATAAAGGCATTATTTCAAAAAAATATTTATATTTATGTCTAATATTAAAAAAACAATACCATTAAAGTAAATAATTATTTGTTTGCACTAATACGTCTAAACCTAAAAACTTTTTAACAAATGGTTCAACAATCAGTGCCGGATTAACATATAGGCAGGGTAGGCACGTGCCTAAAGCTAGATTAAAGTGACTGTCAGAGGAGGTTATTTTATTTTAATAGTGGCACTGTGACAGTTTAACCGGGCGTCCGTGGGGAATGTCTTAAACGGTTTTTTGATTACACCTGCAGCAGTACAAATGCTTTGATAATTAATATTGTTCATAATAAATTCAAACTAGATATTATCTTTAGATAAATTTATCTAGGTGTCACTCAACACTGATTATAATTTTTAATCATTTTTATGGTGTATTGAGCTTATGGCTTGCTTGTAAATCATAGTTTTTAACAATACTTCATAATGAATGCACCAAAAAAGTTTCCAAGTTGAAATCAGATAAGGCAAAAAAAAAGAAAAATATGAAGATGAAGAAATAAAACATATAATTGATACAAATCAAAAATTACTTCTTTTTTTATTACCAAAAGTTCTGACAGTCTGTCTGTTTCTTCTTCAAAAAAAAAAATGAACAAAATATTGAAGTTATTGAAAATAATGAAGACAAACTAAAAATTACTCCTGATATTGTTTCCAAGACTTAAAGCAATGTTGATGATACTATTTTATGTAAAAATCAGACTATAAATTTAAAAGATCCAGTTGAATGGAAATCTGATAATTATCATCAGGATTGCATAGTCAGAAATGGTCATGTTCAAAATATAGATTATAATTTTTCATTCTTTTAGAATTTATGGTAATGTCAATAGATTCTGTTCTAAAACATTTTTTATTAAAAAACTTGAAAATAAAGAAATTGTTCATCGTAAGTGGCTGGTTTATTCTCCAATTTATAATATCATCTTACATTAAAAGTAAAAAGCTTAATGATGTTTTAATATAGTCCTGAGAATGTTTCTTAGAATAGCCGTGGCAAATTGTACCGGGGAATGGGCATTTTCAGTCTTAAAACGGGTAAAAAATTACTTATAATCTTCTATTTTTAAAGAAAGGTTAAACGCTTTAGCTCCATTGTCTATTGAAAATGAATTATTAAATGCTATTGATTTAAATGATTTAATAAATGACTTCAGCTCTAAAAAAACAAGAAAAAAGTTGTGAATTAAATAAATCTAAACATTTTTATTTTTTTTTTACAATGGGCTATAAAAAAATTCTTGCCTAGGACTATGGTCGGTCTTAATCTGGTACTGTCAACAATTATAATACAGCTTTTAATAAATATAACGCATAGAATCTATAGAATCAATTTAATGATTTTAAGTTAAATAAGACCTGATTTTATTATTCTTTACCATTGAAAAAATACTAACTACCATGTAAATAATAAAAACAAATAATAAAGAGTTCTGCGTTAGGTAGGTATTTAATTTTACTTAATTTATTTTTATTTGTTGAATACTACGATACTACTCCTTTATCAACAATAATACAATTTTTATTATATGCTTTTCATAATATATTATGTTTGGACACGTGTGTAATAAATTGTATTATAGTTACAAAATGTTCTAACAATCAATCTCATACCTATTTCAGGTTACGAACGACAGATTACTATCGCACAACACCAGCTACAATAGTAACCCATCGACTTCAAAAAACAAGTTAAATATTGAAAAACCTACAACGCCAATGCCAAACCAGAACCGTTCTCCATACGATTAGGATAAAAAAAACCGTATAAATAGTACAATAAATGCAGAATGCACTTATGTCATTTATTTTACCAAATAAATATTATTATAATAGTATTAGTATAGGTACCTGATATTTAATAAAAAATAAACAATAATATTGGTCATTCATTTTAAGTGGATGTATCTATTATGGCTGCTAAAGCGCTAAATAAAAATTAAAACAATAATATTTTTCTGTCCTGCAGGAGTTTCAAAAATTAGAATATATTTAATTTTTGTAAAAATGATACGTTTTTAATAAAATGTAATTACATCATTATGAGTTCTTCATCTGAGAATTTCTCAATATACCCTAAATGCACATAATAAATTTTAATATGTAAAAGTACCTATGCACTAACAATTATCGAGAAAATGTTCAATCTTATTGCAGATTTAAACTAGATATAAATTCAAAACCAAAGCAACAGTCAAAAACAAACATATAGGTAACAAAACCAAAAAATTATTAACTTTTCAATTTGAATTGTTTAATTTAACTGTTCTCACTATACAGACAAATCTTAAAAATGTTTAAAACCAGTTTATACCTAATTGGGTAGGTACTCCGAAGAGATATTTTTTTTTACTTTAGTAATTAATAATGTTCGTTTTTGATAAACAAATTTTTTTTTTAAATCTTAACCATATGTTTGAACTGCAGTTAAAGAAAATAATGTATGTGATATAATATTAAGTTATTAAGTTCATAAATATAATTAATATCATACAACTATTGTTACCTAATAGTGTACGTCATAATATGTTAATTTTTTTAAAATAAACTACGTGTTAACTAAATACATTTTTTTGAGTATCATATTTTTAGACTTTAATATTTACTTGGAAATTTATATTACTGTATAGTAAATATATACAATATATCTAACGTAAAATAATATTAGATATACAAATGTGTAATAAACTAATAAGTAATAACCAATAACCAATATATTATATTAGATTGAAACAAAATAATTGTGGCTTGGCGCGATGCGTTGGCTACTACCAGTCTCATTCTGTGACTGATAGTAAGAAACACCCTCTACTATTAATTGCTGGATGGGTGACCATCTGGGTTTTGTAGTAGTTAAAACCTTGTCACACATACACACACACACACGTGTTAAAAACCCTACAGTACCCTACCCCACAGTTTCATAGGTTAATGACCTAAGTTGTTAACAAAGTCTTAATCTCCTCCTCCTCAAAAAAAAACCATAATTGATGATTTATAATTAAAATTCTTAAATATTACCAAATTTGAATACATTTTTCTGAATGCTTCTTATAACACCTGAAATGAGCATAACCATAATTTAGAGACCATTTGTATTATTTGGATTTTAAAAACTTATATTCTCACTACATTATGTACAACTACAATAGATTCTAGATCTAACAATAATGTTACATGAGTCCTAGTACAAAGAAACTATGAATAATATATATATTTATATAATTAAGTGACTAATATTATAATTATTACCTTGATGAGCTGTAATCAATTGGTAATCATACAGAAAGGTGACATGGACAGAATTTGGTTTAGAATCCTACTTATTATGCTAAGATTTTATCGAATTTGATTTCTAAGCATTAAAATACATTACAGTTTAATCTTAGTAACATTTTTTAAAAAAATATTTTGCTTATAAGGTAAAGCTGGAGTAAAAGCACTCATATTCACTATTTAGGAATATCATCAATCAATAATAGGAATCACTAATCATCAGAGACAGAAACAAGAAAAGTACTATAATATGCAATATGTTGAAGGTAAAAGTATATGAAGACATAAAGTATACTTTAGTTAGCTAAAGTTAAATAATACTTTTGAAACAACTTTTTAAAATAGGTACATGGTCATTTAAATTTTACGCTACAATTATAGCAAAATACACTTTCTCATTTATCATTATATAAATTTTAAAAGATTTAGTACAGAATACAAATACATATATTTAAAAATAAACAGTCCATTTATTTCATATATAAACATAAAAGTATATTTTAAGAATGAAACAACTAAAATAAAAAAATAGCAGGAAGATAAAAAAATATTAATTATAAATTAAAAAAAAAATGAGGTAAATACCCAATTTTAAAAATCAAAACCCATGCTATTCATCAAAATACATACAAAATATATAGAAATAAAATGCATTTTTGCACTATAATCCAATCAGTGCACAAAATGAAAAATACTAGAAAAAACCTTAAATTATACAAGTACAGACAAAAGGAAGTTAACACGGAAAAGTAAGTCAGTAAAGACAGAAAAATGGCAAGTCTTTTGATTTACTGATGAAAGGGTATGGTCATTGAGCAAAATAAAAATAATTTTCAAAAGTATGGTCAATTACAAAACTCCGAGATCCAAAGTTGGATAAACAGTAGAGATCTTAAAATTAATTAGTTGGTAAACAAATATGCACTGGTTATAATATTTTGGTAACTGTTCTACGCAAATGGTCAACCACACTGGAACTCAAATTGTAACTTCTAATTAGGAATATTATAATTTTCTGTGAGACTTGCAATACTGTTAAGCATAATAACATATACATTGCCTTAGACTCATACAAACTAAGTATCTGCATGCTTTAAAATAAACTTCTGAAAAAAAAAAACAAAATGAGATTTATTAAATAATGGATTGTTTAATTTAGAGGTCGGAGAATGAAATTTCCAAAAACTAATTTAACATGAAACATTATAATTAATAAGAGGTACAGATGTTTATATAGTATGGTATATTATAGAATATTATTATATTATAATGGTATTTTTATATTGATGCCGAAGTCCTAAAAATGTAGTCAGGCGATTAATGTTTAAAATAGCCACAATATCTAAATATTGATCCCAATGGCGTACCGGGGAAAATACAGTAAAAATTTGAAGTGGCCCAATTCTAAATTTTCAAAAGATGTCTAGTCATACATGAACTTAACATAGGGTTTGGTGCCATTGTGTTAATAACTTTTATACTTCACATTTTTTTTTTTTTAGTCAAGCATATTGCAAACCAAATTGTTAATTTGCTTGATATGTTAAAGCAGTTACATTAAAACAAATATTGCATGTTTTTGCATTTTTAAGTATAATTTTTTTTTTAACAATAATCTTTATATTATAGATCATTTATTGTAAGTTAAAAGCATAAAACATTTAATATTATTATTAAAAATGTATAGTATATTTTGAATAAACACTGAATAATACAATTTTTTTAACATATTTTATTATGTCGAATTTAATTGTTTTAAGGGCCTACTTTTATATTTTTTGGACATATTTTAAGATAAGTCTTTAAGATTATTACTCATCAACATTCTCCTAACCCTAATAATTAGAATATTTTTATTTTATCGTATAAACAAAGATAATGTAAATAAAGGTGATAATACAATTTAGTTTGAGTCATAACTTGTCTAAAGTTCCCAAGGATGTATATTGTAAGCAATGTTTCAATTTATATTGTTTAAGTTTGTATGACAATAATACATTTTGATCGTAATATGAGCACATATTAACTTACATTATAAGTTGAAAACAGACTTGGATGAAACATCACATACAGTATGTATCTAGTTTATGGGTGACCAATATTTTTATGAGCCACAAGAATAAATACAATGATATCAATAGTCGACATGTTTATAAATACATTTTATAATTAAAATTCATAGTAATAAGTAAATTTTGATTTTTATTAAGAAGACATGAGCCACAAGTTGGCCACTCCTGGTTTTTATAAATCAAACAAGAACCTTAAACACTATCACTATTGCAAAATTATAGAAACTTAGAAAATGTTCTGAATAATTAATAAATAAAAATAAACTAAGTCATTAGTAAAAACTAATAATGATATCTACTGACAGCTCAAATATCATAAAATTTAAGACATAATAAATTATTTATGTAGAAAATGGCCAGTATTATTTAAATACATATAATACTAATATATATATATATATTTATTATGATATTAATCAAAATGTAATGGAAGTATTGTAGTAGATTCTAGATTGCTATGTGAATAGAATAATACATAGAAACTTTAAACAAAATATTGAGATGCTCATGCATATTGAAGTGTTTACAGTACTTATGAATGTACTATACATTTATTTTTATAACAATTTATAGTTTTATTTTAATTTTTAATATTCATTACTTACATCAATAGTCTCTAAGGAAGATAAAATCAAATTTATGTTTCATTTAAGTATGGATGTTTCAAAGCCTCACGAGCTGACACTCGTTCGGTACTATCAAACATCAACATTTTCTGAAAAAAAAATTGATTAATTATAAAAATGTTTAAACTTCTTAATATAGTTTTATCAATAATTCATTATCACAAAAAATAACATTGTTATACTCATTTGAATTAAAAATTCATTATTAAATAAATTAGATACAAAAAAAACATAATATATAAGTATTAATAAAAGAAATCTTACCATTAACAAATCTACTCCCTTAGAACATATATCAGGGATTACAGTCTTCAAACAAGTTTGTGGATAAGACTCAAAAGAACTTCTCAGTAGAGAAACATTCTTCGGCCAATTTAATGCAGATGGTAGACCAATCACCCTAGAATTATTTTCAATTTCAATTTTTAATTATTATCTTTACTTTATTAATTTTAATTAACTACCTAAATATCCTATCTAGCTGTTCAGCTTCGGATTCACCATCAAATAAAGGAGATAATTTGTACATCTCTCCCATTATACAGCCACAAGCCCACACATCAACTGCAGTAGCATAAGGTAAACCTAATAAAACTTCAGGCGCTCGATACCATAATGTTACAACCTAAATAATAATAAATTTAAAGCACAACATATATTATTTATTTTTTATTTATTAACTTCTAAGTTATAATTTATACTCCTAATTTAATTGTTACTTACAACTGAGGTCAACTTCATATCAAAATCATATATTTTGGCTAAACCAAAATCAGCAATTTTAATTCTGAGGTCACTGGACACTAAAACATTTTGTGGTTTGAGATCACGATGTACAACACGATTACAGTGAAGAAAGTCAACTCCTGATAATATTTGTCGCATAACATTCTAGAAAAATATAATAAATAATATTATTTAATTTTTAATTTATATAAATGTACTACAAGGATGCCACACCACATGTGTTGTCTCCATCTAACAAACGTATAACATAACAAATTTATGTTCAGCTGTTCCAATTTTTAAATAACATTAGTTAATGGAAAGAATTAATCTAATATCAAATTTAAAATAGAGAACATTATCTATGCTTTATTGTGGGTTTTATAAAATATTTTAATCTCTAAGCAAGTTATGAGAATTATAAAGTTGTAATATTTTATATACTCTTAACTTGCTTAAAAATTAAAATATCATAATAAACCCACCATAAAGCACAGATAATGCTCTTAACTTTAAGTTTTATAAAAGGTCAATTATCTCCATTATTAAGTATTATTGCACAGAATTGGAACTGCTAAATACATATTTAATAGGTCGTTCATAAGACGAAGACAACACGAAGCGGGGGTACTTGAATTAAACTGAAAATGTATTTTAACTTTAAAACTCTAAAATAACTTATAAGTAATTACTTATTACGTATTAAAAGTTGTAATAAACCAAATGGATGAATAAAATAATTTTTTACATTAAAAATAAGTTACTATTAGTTACTATTAATAAGTGGTTAATACTTTTTTTTCAACTGCATAAGACAAAATGTTAAAAGATAAACATGAAAAAAAAAAAATAATTGGATTTTGAATATATATTTCAAAATGTTATATCTTAGATAATAATATGTAAATAAGAAAATATGTACTAATAATATTTTTTATACATAAATTAATTATTATGTAGTTTTTAATTAGTGTGCTGCAAGTATGAAAATATAATTTACATTATATTATATGTTTTATTTTAATAAATACTAATATAGTTAAATGAAGTGCAGTGGAGTGGAGTGAATATTCAATAATGTTAACATATGAATAAACAGTTATTAATTTTTTTTTAATAAATATCAAATACAAAACTTGTTTGAAAACTTTAAAAATACTATTTGTCTAAAATATTAAAAAATATAATCAATAATTAAAAGGTCAAATTATTATATTGGCTTGGTGTGGCTCGGTCGTATGCTCAACTGCGGAAACGCTCTGAGTGTACGTACTGGCCGGTGTTGCTAGTTCCCGGATGGGTGACCACCCGGGTTTATAGCAACAAATCCTTGCCACACATACAAAAACATGTTATAACCAACTGTACCTCAACCCACAATAAAACCTACTATAAAAAACCTACAAACAGCTAATGGCCATAGTTGCCGGACTTAAGATCAATAATAAAAAAAAAAAATTATTATACATAATGGTTGACACGAATGTACAATAAAGACGATAATAAATTAATGCATGACTAAAAAGAAATGTATTAATTCATATAAGATTGAAACAAAAAATATTAAGATTAAATTAGTTATAAATTGAAAAATATTTTTTATTGCATATTTAAGTGTTATTAAAATATAAATATAATACTAGATTTATGGGAATTTTCTGTTACAAGTATGAAATACACACATTTTATAGAAGAATTTACCATTGAAAAACACTATGAACTCTTAAAATAATTAAGTATAAAATAGTAATAATAAAAGGTGATACCAATGATCTCAGTGGCATATTATGGAAGAGGTGCAGGGGGTTTCCACACTAGGGGTTTTTTTTTTTGTTATTTTAAATAGTTATAAAAAAACATTTTAATTTGTGAAAATTCAATAAGTTAATATGTTGACTGTTGTCTGTTGATAACTGATAAGATGTATGTTAATAATGTTTTGTATGATTAATTCATTATTTTTCTATTTCTTTATTAAAGTACAATTGTATTTAATAAATAATATTTCAGTTAATTAATATGTAATTTCAAATATAGGCTTAGGAACAACACCATACAAAACATTTAAAAACCACTGAATAATGAAAACATGTACTCAATAGGTATTTATTTCTATGTTACATTTTAAATGATAGTTTTTACAAAATTAACTGGCTAATGGGAATGAGATTTAATTACTTACAAATTTAATGATAGATCATCATTATTTAATTAGGTTACTATTTACATTAAAACAATTTTTATGGAGCTATTAAATATTAATTAGGTTTTAAAGTCAATGCTTATAAACATTATATTAAGTTATCAATATAATATTATAGGTACCATTTCTAAAAAACTAATTACACATAAAATATATTTTTTTATTATAAGTATGATCCATTTAAAAAAGATACTCAATATTTCAAAAAGTATTTATGTTTTTGATATTTTTATTACATGGTATCAAGTTGTTACAAAACATTTTTTCAAAAAAAATATTTTTTTTTAATATTCCTTAACCTTATTATTTTTTAAGTTTCTTACTTTTTTGAATTACAATATATATTTTTAATTTTATAATCTAAAGCAAAATATTTTTCTAAGTATTTTGATATATAAAAATCAAATTTTAAATGAGTTGTTTTTGAGTTAAAAGTATTTGAATTTTTGATAAGCAGAATAGTGGATCAACATTTTGCAGGGTACCCATTACCACCCCACACTGCTCATCTAAACTTCAAATACTTATAACTCATAAACTACTTGTCAAAAATTTGATTTTTGTGTATCAAAATACTTAGAAAAATATTCTGTTTTGGATTATAAAATTAAAAATATATGTTGTAATTCAAAAAAGTAAAAAACCTAAATAAAAAAATAATTTTTTTTTTTTGAAAAACGTTGTTTTGTAACAACTTTATACCATGTAACAAAAATATTTCTAAGAACATAGTTTTGAAATAATAAGTGTCTTACGTTAAATGGACCATCCTGTAGAAATAAAATATTATGTGACCAGTATAATCAAAATTGTGTACTAACTTTCTAAATTATATTCTAAAATATAATAAATCAAATTAGAAAGACCAAGTTTTTAAACCCAAATTAATAATTAAAATATATAGGCAAGCAAATATATTATATTAATTCACTAGTAGGTAGTAGAAAGTGAACTACACTTAAAAATATTCAATAATAATCAACTATAATTTGATAATAATGATTTGTGAACTTGCATTTTGAAAGATTATTGAAAGATTATTAACTATTAATGAACATTAAGAATCTATTTGTTGTTTACTTCCATAGTCAATATATTCTGATTCAGCCCCAACAAAGAAAAGTAATTATATTTTTATCAGACTCATCAGCGCAATCATATCATTATGACAAACTATTCTCATAAAACCTTAATTTAAATCAACTTTTTTAAGGTACAACAAAATAACTAAATTTCTTTTAGATTTTAAAAGAATAAAGCTTTCTAAATATTTAGCTTAATATTTAAATTGAATCCATTAAATTATTTTAATACAGACTTTTACTTACTAAAATGCAATAGTTAAATAGATATATTATATTAGATCACAACTGAAAATTTAAATGGAATAATATTTAATAGGTTGATAGGTGCCTAATAATAAATTATAAGACTAAATTAGTTATAATGTAAATAAACGTTGACAATACCTTTATGATTTCAGAAGACATTCCTGGTTTTGGACATCGTGACATGTAGGTGGCTAAATCTTGCTCAATGTGTTCAAACACCAAATAAAGTGTCATACATTTCTCGTTATATAGTCTCGGACCATGCACTACGTCCAAAAGTCTAAGTAATAAACTTAGGTGAGATAGAATAATAATATTTACAACGATTGCATTAAGTTTGTTTAATATCATATACTTGACAATATTTGGATGTTGTTGTTGATCAAGTTGCTTGAGTAGAGCAATCTCACGCAGAGTAGTCATAGGTACACCATCCTGGGCCAATGGGATTTTTATCTTTTTCATGGCCACGAATTTCCCCTTGTTGACAAGATCTCGGCCCTTGTATACAGTACCATATGCTCCTATGAAATAAATGTATAAGATTAATTTTTTATAATACATTTTTACAAGTCATCCATAAAGCCCTCACCATTTCCTATCTGATTGAGCTCTTCATAGTTTTCCTTTTCCTGTAGTATTGACGACATGGCAGGAAACGTCTTGGATTGCAATCGGGATAGCGGGGACACCATGGTAGTGACGGTGGACGTGAACAGTTTGTACGGTGCGGGTTTCAAAAAGACCAGGACGAGATGGCTGAGTAAATGACACGCGATAAATATACAACGCACACGGGGCGAGTGGATGGTTTCACAACGCTACGTCCTTGACACGAATCGCGATGGACGAGTCGCAACCACCTGTGGACAGCGTCGGCCCGTAGCAAAGGGCTTGGCTATAGGGTGGAAATGAGAAAAACGGATGGACTCAAACTCGTACACGCAGACGAAGACGATGACGACGTATGAGGAGAAGACGAAGAGGCACTTCCGGTGGATTCTTGGGCACGCACATGCATACGTAAAACGAACAGGCTGCGAGTATACTGTACTCGATTGGGATCGGGTACCTAACCGCACTGTAAGCTTCGTCGAACAGCAGCAGCTGAAACCCGACGGTTGTCGATGATTGGTGGTGGTGCGTACGGCCGCAGGGGTGAGTGTGAGTGTACGTGTGTAAGGACGAAGGAAGGCGGCTGCTAAAGTTACGTATCCGTTGTCCGTAAAAAACACCTGGCGTTTCGGGCACCTATCTACCTATAGCTATGTGTGTACTGTGTAAGTACTATGTAGTGTGTACTCAAACAAAGGAAATGCCGCAAAAAAATATAATAAAATAATAATAATAGTAAAAAAAAAACCGTTTTGTTTATAATTTTAAAGGTTACCTATTTCGTTTCCATGGGTTCGCAAACGCAACCAGTTCGGCCGCAGGCCGCTCACGCCGTCCGCTGGTCTGCGCACCGCTACGGCGATTGCGCAACGGCGACCCGACGGACCGAGTCGGTCTGAAATGTTGAGCTCTCCTGGTCTAACTCGACGACGATGACGGTAACAGCAGGCTGCTGGTGGTGCTGGTGCTAGTAGTTGCTGGGCTAACCGGTTTCCTCGGCGCACTGTTGTTACCATGGTTACCGGTCCACTGGTTGCAGCGGTCGATGTCAAATAACAAACACCGAACAGCTGACTGATATTTACGATTTTGAACGCGATCTGCGACAACAGCACCGTCAACGAGACAACACCAAACATCCAGACTTGTATGTTACTATGTTGGTCAGACAATGCCTACTGTAGGGGTGGCTTAGTCAATTATTTGAAACAGAATTTATGATGAAGTTAAAAATACAAAATATTTTTGTTGCCGCCCCCCTCCCACATTCCAAAAAATATTTCTACGGGCTGTGCCTTGTAATTAGGAGGTACATATAACCTTTTACTGTATTAGGGTATCACCAATGCTGGGTGTGATGGCATTAATTATAGTGCTTTTTTGCTCGATACCAGTGGGGCAGATTTAGGATTTTCACACGGGAGCGAAGGACATAAAATACATATGAAATAAATTACATTTAAATAGGACTCCGAAATTGTAGGGTTTGCATACTGTTCTATATGTTCTTGATTTATAGCAGACCAAACTAAAGATTCGAGCTTTGGTATTTTCAAGCAATGATGAATTTAAAAGTCGAAAATTTAAAAAATATAATTTGCATATTTCTTCAATTTTAGAGGAAAAGTGTATATTTTTTGATTTTTACGCGTATATTATGCATTTTCATTATTTTCTTAAACCAATGTATTCTAAGTTATTGAATATAAGATTCAATATTATTTAATGTAGGTATTTATTGTTATCGTCACGAATAATATTTTTTAACTATTTTTTCAGTTTAATAAAATGCCAAAATACTAATTAGTTTTCCGTCATATTATATTTAAATAGTATGAATTTATTTTTTTATATTTTACATTTGCTTTTGTACATATTAATACCAACATAAAATGTTTTTTTTGAATTTTGAATAATTTTTATGCAAATTTATTAAATTTTTTTGCTTATTTATTAATTTTTTCGGACATATTGCGTTTTTTAGCTCCTATAACTTCCGAGCCTACATATAATAAGATATGTGTATCTATATAATGTATTCACCAATACCTATATAATAAACCTACCTAATTTTTAAAATAAAATTGAATTTCTTTGATCTATTATCTAATGAATGGACAACGCTTATAGAGAGATAAACTAGCGGACGATATTATCGAGAAAGAAAGAGCTATGCGATTGAATATATATCTAAAAGTATAAAGACTAATAGAGCCGGAAGAGAAAGAACAATGCGTTTGGGACGTTTCAGTATTTTCTCTATCACTCTGTCTGGTCCCCATGAACTGTAGTGGTGGATACAAGGGAGGACTGATGGTGGCATGACCCCTCCTCTCACCTCTTTTAGACCATAATTAGTTGTATAGGAGAAATCATGCAAATAATAAGCCTTCAATAAAAGTTTAAAAAAAAGTAATTACATTTTTGAAAATTCACCCCTACCCATTGGTGATTTTTGGACAGAGTAGGGCATTATTCGAATAATTTTCAAAACTTATATTGAGCTCTATACAAAAATGTATAAATAAATTAGACATTTAGATATTAGATGGGACATGTCCCATATAGCTATTATTGTTATTAGCTATTATTATTATTTAGTTAGGTACTATTATTTAATTTTGTTGTAGTTATTACAAAATTATTATTACAAATAAATACATATTTTACACTGTACTAATCCATATTAAAAAAAAAAAAACATATCTATTTCTTAACTTTTATTTATAGTTCAAAAGTTGTTTTGCTTATAATATTTATTGCATTTATTTGAAATAAAATAAAATTTACAATTATTTAATTTATTGTTTTTAATATTTGCGTGTTTAAAATTACCAACCAAAGTTTAATCAATTAAGTAAACGAAAATTAATTGAATAATATTTTATTCCTATAAATTATACGGTATAATTCGTTGTGAAAATTATTCGAATAATTATCTAAAAAAAATTGTGCCCAACTCTGCTTCTGGATTCGCTACTGAAGTACTGTACGTAAGATAATACATAGTAGGCCCTGTTCATAAGCTTATAAGTGGGTATCCAAATATCGCATTGCTACACCGCTCTCGTGTTTTAATTTTCATAATTTTGAATGATTTATTTTGAGGTTTATGAAAAATAATCGTGTTCTATGAACTTTTATGTTTGAACTGCTATATTAAAACAACTTATGAGGAACCTTATATTACATTTTCAAGATGTTTAACTCATTGAAAAATGTTAATTCTTTATTTATAAAAAAAAAAACTAAAAAAAATCTAAAATTTCTCATGATTATAAATAACTTAAGAAGAGTCAAAATATTTTGAAAATTTTGACACAATGACATTTTTAAATGCAATGTTTTCTGCAAAAATGAATTCAACCTACTGTATTATTATTATTTTTTGTTTTATTATTTAAATATACACAATCTATAAATTTTTATTTTACAATAAGTGTATGTGATGGAGGTGGGTGACAAGGTTTGAATGGCAGGAGATAAAAAGCCGCCCATTGGAGGCACTTAAGGTTTGGATGTTAGGCTATTGGACTAGGATGTTATGTGTTAGCAAGAGAGAGTGAGGTTACAAAATTAGGGGTAGAGGTATATATAAACAATTTTAGATAAGTAGGTCACGACACCAGGTAAGTTTAAGACGCCTTCTGGGGTCACCAGGAATAGTGTTGGTGGACAGATCGGAGATCAGAGGATTACGATGGTTGAGGAACTTGGAGTGTGTGCGTTTGTAGAAAGTTTTTGCGACGTTTTGGACTGTTGGAATGGCTAGATCTCTATGTAGAGTATCGTTTGATACATAGTAGGGTGCTTCAGTTATTTGGCGGAGGCATTTTGATTGGAAGATCTGGATTTTGTTTAAGTTGGTCTTTTTGGCTGCACCCCATAGTTGGATACCGTATGTCCAGACCGGCTTGAGTAAGTTTGTATAATAGTAGCTTGTTTTTTAAGTTGATGTGTTATGAAGTGAGGAGATAACGTAATTGGCAAGAACGATTGTTTAAGGCAAGTCTTATGTTGTGGGTGTGAGTTGCCCAAGTTAGCCTGCGGTCTAAATGTAGACCTAGGTATCGGACATTTTGGGCGGTTGGTAGAGGTACATTGTTGAGGTAGAGTATTATTATTAGTAAAATAAATTATTTTAATGACAATAATATCATAGAATAAATTCGAATCCAGTGATGTAAACTATTATATACGAAAAACGGTCTTTTAGCTTACATAACTAAGTATATTTTAAGATATAATTGCTATTAGAATAATTAATTTTATTAATAATAATAGAGAAGGTTGAATTAATTTTTGCAGAAAACATTACATTTGAAAATTTAATTGAGTTTTTAAAATATAATAATATCCTTTAAAAGTTACAAGCACCCATGAAAAATATTTTTAAATTACAACGAAATAACTAACATTGTCATTCTTCATTTAAATTTATACCTGTTTTAATATAGACTTATAATAAAAAAAAGATCAGCAAGTGGGTACCGCTCTGCTGTACAATAAATATCGAGTGGGTCACTTTCATGGATGTGTTAAATTTCTTCATTGATATATATCATTGTATACGAAAAACGATTCTGAGCAAAGACGATCTGTCAGCCCACATAAATAAGTGTATTCTATGATATTATTGCCATTAAAATAATTCATTTTACTATTAATAATACAGTAGGTTGAATTCATTTTTGCAGAAAACATTGCATTTAAAAATGTTATTGAGTGTATAAAAAATCATAATATACTTTAAAAGTTTCAAGCACCCACTAAAAATGTTCTTAAATTCCAATGAAATAACAAACATTGTCATTCTTCATTTAAATATCTATTTTCGTCTAAAATTAAACTTAAAATGTCTATAAAAAATTATTTTTTTAATTTGTTGGTTACACTATTAACTACTTTAAAAAACCTTGTTTTAAATTTTCAATCATTAGTTATAAAAACTGAACATTTTATAAATTTTTAAGTTTAAATGCTTATAAAAAAAAATTGTGCCTGTGTATTTTTATTATTTTTGATCTGCAATTTTAATAATTTATGAGAAATCTCGTATTAAATTTTCAAGAAATTTTACCCAACAACATTTTTTTTATCGATATTTAAAGAAAAAAAATTTGAAAAAACTAAAATTTTCTTAGACCTACAACAATTAGTTCAAAAATTGTCAAAATATTTTTAAATTTTTTTGGTGTATAGAAAATGATAATCTAAACATTTTGTGAAAATTTCAAACGTCTTCAATTATTCTTTTTTAAATTACATCAAAATAAGAAAATAGTTCCCTGAGAAATCGGTTGAATATTCATTGTCTAATTTTAAACGATCATAAAAAATTAGTTTTATATTCTGGTATTTTTTTTTTTTTGTTTTAGAAAGGTAGAAAAACTTATAGAGAATCTTGTGTTGAATTTTAAAATCTTAATTTGAAAATAGAAAAATTTTTATAAATTTCTTAATAAAAAAAATTGCAAATGTTCGTGTTTTTTAAGTATTTTGTCGAAATTTTAATTTTAGACGCTTTTAAAAAAAACTATTATTGACTTACGCATAATTCTTTTTTAGTTTTCACTTACAACAAGTTATGAAGAACTTTGTATAAAATTTTCAAGTGTTTTGGCTTATTGAAAAAATGTATATCTTACACCGTAAATCAAAATCGATTTTGTCAAAAATTTGTTTTGTGAAAAAATTCTTTTTTTTTCTTATTTTATTTATTTATTTTTTTTTTTTGTTTTTCCCGACGCGTTTAAAAACTATTGGAAATTTTTTACTTTTGACTTCAAGTACCAACTAGATTCACTTTCCTACCAAAAAAGATGTTGATAAAGAAAATCGAAGCACTTTTACTAGCCTAAAATGTGATGACAGGCACAAAAAAAACACACATCATTGTAAAATTTATACATTTCTCTCTCTGCTTAAAATCTAAAATTAAGGAAATAACAGGAATTTTTACTAAAATTGATTTTTTTTCTTTGATGTAATACCAAAAATAATAAGAGTAGATATATGAAATTTCCACCAAACTTTTATATAAGCATTTTCTATGAACAAAATAATATGTTTAATATATTTTAACTTTTTTTGAGCTATTTATAGGCATAATAAATTTTTGGTTTTTTTTTATTTTTGATAAAAATGTTTTTAATCGATCAAAAAACTTGAAAAATGTAGTACAAGGTTCTTCATAACTTATTTTAAGTGAAAATTAAAAAAATATTGAACGTAAGTATTTAATAATGTAACCAAAATTTAAAAAATGTATTCACATGGTTGATTTTAATAGACATTTTAAATTTAAATTTTGAAGAAATTAGATATTTAAATGAAGATGACGATATTATTTATTTCATTCCGATTTCAAAATATTTGCTTAAAACTTTTAAAGTATATTATATTTTATACACTCAATGACATTTTCAAATTCAATGTTTTCTACAACAATTAATTCATTAAATTATTTTAATAGCAATAATATCTAAAAATATACTTAGTTTTGTAGGCTGCCAGAATTAATAAATACATCCATTATAGCGACTCCACTTGACACGTACTGTACAGTAGAGCGTACTCGCTTGGTGACTTTTTTTATTATTATGGTTATCCAAACATAAAAATTAGGCTAATAGGTATCTACTATTATTTTATATGGCCAACATGTAATGTATCCATAGATAATATATAATATACGACTTGCGAGGGTATTAACCATTCAACGAGTTTTAGAAACTTGAAATATTGTAATATTACTTACTTAAATTATAATTTTTATAGGTAGGTAAGTGCTCAATGAAATTTTCAAAATATTTTGACTGATTCTAATAACAATTTATAGCTAGGCATTTGAATTTTTTTTTTTATTTACTATTAAATATGTTTAAGCTGTAACATGCTTGAAAATGTAATACAAGGTCTTACATAAGTTATTCTTATACCAATTTAAAAATATTTAGGTATAGTTTTTTCCTAAGGCATCTAAAAATCAAATTTTGACAAAATCCACTTGAAAATTTGCAAATTATTTTGTAATTAAAAATGGAATACAAGCTGCTTCCTCACAAGTGATTCTTATTGAAATTTAAAAATCTAAAAAAAAGGAAAAGCAATTTTTTATAGACATAACTGAAGTTCTTTTAGTTCTTTTGTTGCTATTCAATATATTATTAGAGACTTAATTTGTACAAGTATTTTCATTTACTAAACGCCACTAGTGCTTAAACCTAATGACAATTTAAAATATGTAGATTAATTTTAAGCTATTTCCTATTCATACCGATATAACTATATGCTTATAGTGGTTATATACTTATAGTAAAATAAATTACAATAATAGTAATATAAATTATATATAATTAAATATACTTAGTAGATGCTTAGAATCTTTTTTCGTACCTATGCAATGATTTATACCTAATGTACACAGTTACCTACTGGTCAGATTTTATTTTAAATGTTCATTTTTTTCACAGGTATCATATTTTGTGTAATTTGTGATTAAAGTTACTCATAGGCTTAAATTTGGTTAAAAATCTAGGGGAGGAGCTAGAAATATAAATTATCACAATTTATTATACTTATGACTTGTAGATTAAATGGAGAAGCCTACCTAATTTACACCTATGAGTCTACTATAGTCTTACTGGATAATAAATAGTATATATTGCAGTTATTTATTGCATTTCATTGTACCAAAGTTAAAGGAAATCTAAGTGCATTTGTATCTATTTATTATTCAATATTGTATATTTGTATACTTGTATAGATATAAATATACTAGTTGACCTCTTGGGCAGAAGCAAACGTTGTAGCTATTGATGGTAAATTGTATTTTTTATTTAGTGGTACACTGGCATCTAAATATTAACAAACTTGGAGGCTGGAAATACCAACTGAACCTAATAAGTGAATATGGCTTTGATATAGCTTTTGCGATTTTCAATTTTTCATAAAGTTTCAGCAAGATTACTATTTTAGCTATCAGCAAACGTACAATTATTTTTATAGCAGGCAATAGTTGTTAAACCCAGCGAAGGGCCCGGGAAAAAATGAACAATTATAAAGTTATAGCCTTACAAGCAGGCCCGGATTGGAAATCTCAGTGGGCCGGTCATGAATGTATGGCCATTGTTTTATTTTTATAAATTAATGATAAATTAAAATAAGCATAAGTAGAAAATATAATTTAATCGAATTATTAAACTGTAGAGTAGCTGTAGCTGTAGTTGAATGTTCGAAATCCTAATACTCGATGGGCCAATCCTTGCCTATCCGGACCTGCTTATAGGTGTATCTTGGTTATAATGTACCTACCTCAGTTCACCGGTAAATCAATGTCGATATACCAATCTTTGTAAATTTATTCAACCGAGACGGGCAACCTGCACCTGACACGAATTGGAATTAGCTCTAGTCTATTGGTATAATTTCAAATGTGGTTCAAACTACTCTCTAAGATTAAAAAAACACAAACTATGAAATATTTATCAAAATCGGTAGAGTATTAGTTGAATATATTAGCTGCAAACAAACATTCATTTTTAAACATACATCAATTATAAGGTAACAAAATAGTGTGTAGTTTGTTGTAACAGTTAAGCATTTTTAGATTTTAATTAAATTAAATATTTTCACAGTTATAATTTACTTCAAAATTAAAATATCAATACTAAATCTCCAATAAACCATAGACAATATTATAACTTTTAAGGTTAATAATAAGTTCACTCTAATATTAAAATTAACTGAGCTAAATTTGCTATGCTGTACATTTGTAAAAGAGGACAAAATCTTAAGGTGGACAACTTCTTAAAAACTAAAATATTTATATTTAAATTATATATATATATATTTTAATTATTAAATTTGGTATTGAGTTAATTAAGCGAGTACCTTATTAAAATACTAAGTTTGTATTGATAGTACATAATTTTGGTAAAAATAGGGGATTGATAAATTAGGTCTAATTAATTAATAATTGGATTTTAATATTCTCAAACTTAAGAATAATTAAAAATAAATATTCTTTAAAGCTTTATGTTTTAATTTAGTCTGACAAAATTTTAGGAAGTAATGATAGTACATTTTTATATTTCTTATATAAGATAGTCAATGTAATTCAAAAATATGCAAAAAAAATTCTTTATTGTATGCTAAAAAAACTGAGTATTTTAAAAAAATTATAAAATATATTATGTGAAAAAAAATACAATTAAAATATCAGTATACTTCTGCTTACAATTGTGTACAAACTATTATACCTACAGTTTAATGAAATAGATGCAAAATTAATAAGGGAAAGTATAATATTAATTTTGGAACGAGTGCAACATGAAGTGACAAAATGTGATTTCAGATTTTCAAATTGGAAATTTCTGCCTGTTGATGATTAGAACAGGAAAATAGATTTTGTGAATCAGAGCAAAAAATAAAAAATTCACTATTTATAAAAAATGCAATTTTTATGAAATTATATAGAAATATTCATTCTATAGTAATTTTTACTCAAATATGAATCAAAATAATTTTATGTTAATTGTAAAATTATATATTTGTATAAAAATCTTGTCCTTAGTGATAGGAATATAATAGCATCAACCACTGCCACCAAATTTTGTAGAAACGAGTCCCAGATAAGTATTATTAATGTAGAGAATTTTACTTAATTATTCCAATTTTTTAATAAAACAGTGCTATAAAGTATTATATTTAATATTCCTGTTTTAAAATTTAATCTTTGACAGCATGCACAGTAATAGGAAGATATGCCTTGATTATTTTTCCTGTAATTGGACATATTTCAACCATTTGTCTTTCACATATTTTATCTTTAACATGTATGGAATATCTTTCATGTAAATGTTGTGGCAAAATGCTGTACATAACATCTACTGCTTTAATGGCATCTAATAAACACAAATAATAAAGAAAGTTAATAATCAAGAAGCAATGAAAAAAAATTACTTTTGCATTGCAACAAAAATTTTTAAATACATTTATATATAGGTTTACTCAATAATTTAACACTATGGTAACAGATATAGGCCCACTTTCTATATTGCCACAGTGCAAAGCTATTAGTATAGAATAGAAAAAAAATAAGGTCTCTAACCTTTTTTTATGTGGCAGGCCAAATCTGAAATACCTACTCTTCAGTATTGCGAGCTAAAATTAGTTAGAGGAATAGAAATATTATGCAATTTAAAAAAGATAAGCATCACTTGTAAATGCTCATCACTTAAGTTGGTTCTGCACTTAAATCCTATCTAGTTTGAAATTAATAAATTTCTAAATATTAGTTAGTTTGGTGAGTTAGTTCAAAAAGTTGGATAGGTATAGGCCTATGGACCATAGGTTGGAAACCTCAGGAATAGAACATCTGCCATAATTAACTAAGTAATGATCAGGTATATAGAAAAATAAAGGTTATTAATTATTATATAAATTTAAAGAAAACAAATATATTAAATATCAGCGATTGTTTACTTCAGATTCTTTGATCAGAAGTAAAGAAAGTTCTGCTAAATAATAATCATTAAGTGGAAATGTATGATAAATAATAAATATAAGCAGAGTAATAAATTAAAGAAAAATAATGATCTAAAAATAAAAATTCTATTAAAGAATTTAAAATGAGGTAGGTAAGATTTTATTGGTAACAAAATAACATATTGCAATTAAATGGGTAAAAGGAAGGAGTAAACAAATTAAAAAAAAATATATATTTTCTGTTTATATTTATAAGTTGTTATTCATAATTAAGGATTTTTACTGCATATTTGAGCATAGTTGCATAAATATTCAAGTGATTTTTAGTACATTTAATAATATTTTAGATTTGATTAGGTATTAAGAGTAAACGATTGCAAATAACTAAAAAAAATAGTTGTTGAAGCTTTTTTATATAAAAATATTTATAAAAATGATTATAATTACTTAAAAGTGATGAAAAGTCTGGGAAAGTATATTTTTTGACACTTGATTCTAAATGAATAATTCGAAATCCAGCCTTATTAAAAATTTCTCTTATTTCATCTTGTGAACATAAATCTTGTGACATCTGCTTTATATCCTATATATAATGTGTTGTAGTAAGTTTATTATAAAATTGAATTTGTAAAGGTATAATATTAATCATTGTACATTTAAAAGTAAGAACAAAAGAATAACAGTTAGTTTTAAATTGTTATAATTATATAGTTGTTTTCATAGAATCATGAAATTTTAGTTTTTTTTACTAGGTATACTAGAGTAAATCACTGTATAAATATATAAAATGGTGTATTTTTTTATTAATTGAAACAAAACCTAAAAACAAAAAAACCATAAATGCTCACTTTAACATATTTTTGCCATTCTGTATCCATACATTTATACAATTCAATTAGTGGATTAATTAACATGAAGTTAACTAAAATTTCTCCACCACTTTTCAACATTAGGTGCATATTAAGCAAGGAATCAATTTTATTATGAACCCAGTGAAAGCAGAAAAATGAAAATATTTTGTTAAATCTGTGTGAATACAAAGAGCAGTCATTGGCATTTTCAATATCCAGGACTTTGAAATCCATCTTAGAGCATCCATAAGTTTTTTTAGCATAGTCTACCATTTCTATTGATTTATCAACACCAATCTAAAAACAAAGTATTAATAAAAATACAAATTATTTATAAAAAATATTTTGAGCAATTTAAACTAACCAACTGATTGATTTTATTCTTTAAAAAAGGATAAAGAATATCTGAGGTTACATCGCCTGGTCCACATCCTATGTCTAAAATTATTTCATTCGATTTCCATACCATCTTTTCTATATATGTATTTGAAATATCTTTGGCATCCCTCCGTTGCATACCATTATCTCTGATATACTGCTCTGGGCAACGCATTTTAACAAACTAAATATTCTCTTACAAAACATTCTCTTTTATACTTAGTTCAAATAAAAAAATCACATTAGGGTTCAAAATATTACACCTACCAGACCTTCTTCATAATGTAATTTCCATAACAAACATATTATTGTGAAGCAATATGAGTAAATTTATGTATAAAGAATCTTTTACCTTTTTGTATTTTTTTAATCTGATCATAAGTAGATTCTTTAGTATGTAAATTAGTATTATTTGAAGACCAACCTACCTATATGAGTATTATGATATATAATTTCCTCAGGCCTATACATATTTTTATTTTATTGTTATGCTATAGAAATGTAAATACTAACATATTTGTAATGTAAATATACACAAATGTACCCTCCTAGCATATACAAACTACTTATTACTATCTTTGAATAATATTTTATTTATTTTTATATTTATTTATTTTTACATTTATTTAGTTTACTTATATTCTTATAAGTACAGCTTATAATTATTAGTTAAATAATATTTACTTAATTTATTGTATAATATTTCAACAATAAGTTCAAGAATATACTACATATTATTTATTGAATCACATCAGTGGCAGTGACAAATACTATCAAATCTATTCATTAATTATTCACTGATATCTAAGATTATAATAATTAATGATTTTAATAATATTTAATTAAACAGAAAACATGTATTAATGTATTACTTATAATCTATTAAATCACCTCAGCGGTAGTGACGAATACTATTAAATTCATTCATTTGTTATTCATTGGTAACTAAGATTTTAATCATTGGTGACTTCAATAATAATTAACTGGGCACATTTTAATGATATCTGTTTTTCTTTATTAAATTAATAAATTTACTTATAATCTATTAAATCACCTCAGCGGTAGTGACGAATACTATTAAATTCATTCATTTGTTATTCATTGGTAACTAAGATTTTAATCATTGGTGACTTTAATAATATTTAATTAAACAGTAAAAAACTATTAATGTATTACTTATAATCTATTAAATCACCTCAGCGGTAGTGACGAATACTATTAAATTCATTC
>JACXSJ010001774.1:0-71142 GCA_014851325.1 Pentalonia nigronervosa | reverse complement strand
AAAATTAAAGTGTATTTAACTACGATTTTTTACAAAGTTAAAACTGTTTTAATTAATCTTGTGTGTTAACTGACAAGAAACAACTATCACCACTGTTTATATTGAAGTGTTCTCATACGAATTGATGTGTCACACGACTTTTTTTTTAGTCGGCGACTCGAGCGTGAAAAACGCGCGACAAGCGCAAAAACGGTGTGACACCTCGATTCATATGAGGATTTTGCAAAAAATACAACTAAAGTGTTTATTTTTACTTTTAAGATAACGTCCTAAAAATAAATTGAATAAACCAAGATTTTGGAGATAGAAAAAAATTTCAAAAAAATCTACTTTAGGCCATCACAGTGAGTACGCATATGCTTGTGTCCTAATCCATTTCAGAAACACCTTGTATATATGATAGTATTATAATATATGAAATTCGCCAGAATTACGCGTACCTATCAAATCGAACTAACCTTTTGAGAAAACGGACCACACAACAGCAATGTAGCCAAAAAGCCTATCTAAAACGCCGTGTTACAATTATTATTATATATTTTTTAATACAATTTTTACTGTTTTGAAAACAATATTATTTCTACCATACTTATCAAATATTATAAGAAATAACCACACAGAATCGATATACTTATAATCTTAAATTTATATTACCCGCCTTCAATGTCATGTTATCATATTTTTATTAATGGAATGCATCAATATGCAGCTATGGTTGTATAAATTATAATACTAGCATATTATTACTACCCTCAGATGTAAATAAAACGCCATCAGAAAAATGTCTTATGTTACTTATGGAAAATAAATGTCTTATACAACATTATATTAAGATCTAATAATTATGAATACGCCTTAAAATACTGATTTTAATTTGTAAAAGGTTCAATATTTAATAAATAATCTCATTAGTTAATGTCGACCTAAGAAATGCGTACCTACTAAAATAAACCTAATTTAAATAAATGTAGGTACAAGAAATCATTCAATTTTAAATAATATAAAGCAACATAATATTAGTAAATTAATTTATCCAAAATATTTTATAATAAAATATATTAAACTAATCACAATATTTCTTCATTGTTGCATCAAATATTTAATTACTGGAACAACAACTATGAAGAACATGTTTATACAAAGTTAGCCATTTTTACAACCATCTGGTTTTACATAAAATTAAATATATTACTCTATATTATATTAAATGATGAAAGCACAAAGAAATGAGAAAATGTATTTCTAAATGTATAGTTAGACACTTATAATCACACAAACGCATAACGCGTGGCGTAGTTAATCATACCATTCGCTTAGAATTAATATAAATCAAACTCCAATTTACATCAAGTAAATATATGAAGTATACATCAAGTATATATATGTAAGTATACATAATATTATGAACCTACAGATTGAATGCAGGTACATTAATTTTAGCAACTCAATTAACACAAGTTTAGAGTTCAATATTTAATCTAATAATTTAGAACCGCCTGTCGATTATCTCACTTCACCAGACGTATTAAAATAAAAGTTAATTTACTAATCAACGGATTCCAGTAAACGTATTAATCTTACTAACAAAATTATAATTTATTGAATAATTAGTTGGCTTATATTAAAAATAAATTACATGTATTTTATTATTATAAAATGTATGTTTACAGTTGACTCGGATGTTCGTAGCTATAATATAATACATCACCGTAAATATCACTTTTACTTTATAATATGATACTGCTTATTGTTTCAACTCAAGTTTTACTTCATAAAAAAAAAAAAATGCAAAAATCATTAAAAAGGAGAATTATTATTTAGATATAATAACATATTAGTAATTGATATTTGTAAATAAGCAATTAATAAGTAGTTCATACAATGGGAAAATGCAAAGGCTCTTTAGCTATTTTACGCACTTTAAATAAATATTTAACGATAATGGATTTTAGGAGCTTTAATTTTTAACAAGCTGTGTTAACATAAGTACGGCATATTATTTCTAGAACTATTCTAAACATAGCATAACATGTATATTTTTATTAAATAGATACTTATAATTATATAGACTATTCACAACTATAGATTTTGTAGAAAATGTATGAATTACATCCTGTTTAGTTACTGAAATGTATGTGGCCTTCAAAAAATGATTGAAGTTCAATAAATCAACGTATATACCAAATACCTACGAGAAAGATTCCTTTTTCCGTTGTGTAGAAAAGTGAATTATCGGATAATAGAGTTTTAAATACCTCGTCGTTAAATAACTGACGTGAAAAATTATAATCTCTCTATATGTCAAACAATTTTCGTATAATTCAAGTCTAAAAATATATTTTTAATTAATGAATATTAAATTAATACAAATTAATTTAATTATAAGTGTCAAAAAAAACAATATATATACCCAACATCAATATTTTACATTTCTTTTTTTTTTTTGACAAATTCGATCAATATTAACAATAATTATTATAGCCGATATTTTTAAGTACTTTTCAAGGTTAACACCACATTTTATAAAGAATAATAATTATAACTTTGGTTTGATTAATATTTTACCGACAAGTTTTTAAAAAAGTAATTAATTATGGTGATTTTTAGTGGTGTCAAATCCTTTTTTGAATATCAATGTAAAACTATTGACTTTACAATATTTTTTCAACAAATTATTTTCTAATAAGATTTTCTTATACGTTAATGCTTCTTACAAATAAGTTAAAATTATAAGCAAGAAACTGAATTTAATGAAAGTAGTAAAATATACGTATATACATTTCTTTTAGATAATAAATAATAATCATCATGTCATATAATTATTAGTATTGGGTTTTTAAAATTTTTATTCAAAACAGTTTTCTTGTTTTTTTAAACCCTTTTATGAATTTAACAAAAATCACAATTTTTATAATGTATTCTGATAGAAATTAAGCTTCTAATTTTTTTATCTATTACTCTTAGCAATAACTCGTAATTAAACTAAGATTTTGTGTAAAAACACTTGTAAAAAAATACATACACATACGTATATTGTTATATATTCCTATATAATTTCAAATTAACATCAAAAGCTTGAAAATATTTTAATGAACTTATAATGTATTTTACAGTCGGTTTTATTAATGTTACGAAATTAAACGTATTATACGAATCGCATTATAATAAACGGTTTAACAGAAAGCAAAACTATTACATAGTACATACATACCCATAGACTCGTTCGGGCCAGAGTGAGACCGTTAGGACCAACGCTTGTGGACCAAAAATTAATTAATTGCGCGCGCGCTGTCGCCGCCGGATATTAAAACGGATTCTTATCATCCGGTGACCGTGTCCTGTCCGTGTCCGTGTTTCTCAAATATATTAGCAGATTTTTTCGAGCAAAATGAGAACTGCTGCTCCAAAAGTATATTATCCTAGTAGACGATTCGTCTTCTACGATGCATAATGATCATTCGTTTGAAAATTGAATCCCTGTAACAGCAGTCGGTAAACTCTGGGGAAATTTTTTTTCGTGTTTTCCGGAATCCAACCTCCGCGTGTTGCACACGATCTACGGATAAATTAAGTGTACAAAATAACGGTGATGAAGTGTTGACATATCATCTGTGAACTGACGTTTATTCCTGAATTTTGGAACCTTAGATACATAAAAAAATTATGAAAGTTAAACAACAAAATAGTTTGTAAATTTTTGATATTCTGACAAAATTCTAACTACAAACTGTCATAAAAAATTAAAATAAATTTACTCTCGACTTTCTTTTTTAATTTCAGTATTTTTATTTTATGAGAAATCGTATATTTAATTTACAATCTTGTTGACCGATTATAAAATTGTTGATCGACATTTATAGAGAAAAATAAAATCGAAAACGCACAATGTCAATAAAATACTTATATACATTGTTAGTGAACATTTCTATCATTTACAGTTGTTTGTTTTTGAATTTCGACAAAATAAAAAAACCGAAAATACTAAAAAATGGAGTAAAGACGTCATAAGATTAAATAAAAATAAATATCGATTTTCGTATTTTGAAAACCAAAATAATCAAAATCAACTCAAAGCAACTTAAAAGTGAAAATCAAAAAAAAAGCATAATAACGAAAATAAAATATCGTGTATTTTATTCTACGTAATGTAAATCGAATTTATAGCTGGCATGGCTTCGTTTTAGACCGATGGAAAAAAAAACAATTGTCTACAAAACCGCAGAATATTAAACCCAAACTCTATTTATAGTGTACATGTTAGGCAATTTAAATATTGTTATTCCAAGTAGACGACGCATCTACTGCGAAGCATAATCATTCGTTTGGTAATCTATTCCCTGCATCAACAGTGGGGTATAAACCGCTGCGGGGGTTTTTCTTTTTTTATCGTGTTTTCCGGAATTTGCCAACCGCGCGTGGTGGACACGGTTAAACTATACAAAGAAATACGGTGCTGAAGTTTCGACACCGCAGCTGTGGACTGCGGTTGCGACCGATTCGGGCCCGGACTATTTTATTCGAGAGACGCTACATCGGTTCGACTCGCGCGATCCGTGACCGCCTCGCTGCCGGATTGTACGAGTCGTATATCACTCCGCGTAACAGTGACCAACGGCTACAATAATAATATACGAATTTTATACTCGCACGAGATCCGTATCATGTGTACCGGTTGGCCCGGAACGAGCCTAGGACGTTGTAATGTCGTATAAATGGGCCGGATCCAGGTCTCCACTATACGCTGCAACGACGTAAGGGCTCCGTGCCCCTCGACCCCAGCCAACTCCTTCTTGAAAATGGCGCAGTGGTAATTAATGTTACGGTTTTTTTTGGACGCCGTCCAAAGTGAATTTTTCTCCGTCCGCGCGTGTATTCATTCGTACTTGGCGGGGGAGACCCCGAAGACGAGAAACTAGTAGGTAAACTACACTCACGTGGGATCGGAAACACCGGGATCTGAACTTCCGCAATCAAATCGCTTATAAACAAAGTAAGAGTCTTGTAGCTCTGAAGAATTTTCTAAAAAAAATGTCTAAAGCACCTACTCAAAATAAAATATAAAAACAGAAGGAATCTCGCTAAAAAGTGCTAGGTACAAATTATTTTTAAAAAACTTAAAAGAAATTATTATAAATACGCTATGCTAATTTCGTTTTATTCTTTGATTTTAATATATTTACATGGCCTGTAACAATGTGGTTAGTTAAAAATATTTTAAATTAAAAAATAATAGCATTATATAAAAAAACTACGAAAAAACTTTTTTAATTAATTTAAAAAATATTTCAAAATTTGATAATGGCGGCACTAGATGGTTTACAAATAAATATCGTCTTTCATATAATATATATATATATTAAAGGCTTCAGAATCTGTGGTCATTAGCCTGCAAGTTTTACATATTGGTCTTATTACTATGGGGATACAATATGTTAAAAGTTGAGGGAGTTATTACATATATAGTAGATTATATTGTTTTACAATAATTTTGTCATGCCTATATTAGTAAAAAATGTCTAATTATTTTTGGTGTTTCCGTAGTATTAATTATTACTTTAACCATTTTTACAAATTATAAATATTGTTTACTGAAATTTTCACTATAGCCCACATATTTTCCAAATACGTTATCATGGACCTAATTACACAAAATTTATAAACTAAAAAACTACCGGTTTAAATTTAGATTTTGATACGTTAACATTTTCAGAAAAAATATCCATTTAATAATTTACTGCAATAGAATGAAAGGGTTCTTATTTAAAAACCAAAAGTTTATATCTTCGTAGAACAATTCTTTAATCGTACCAAAAATTTTAAGAATTTGAAAAAAAATTATCCTTAGAAATATATATTGAAATTGCAAAATCAGAATTTAAATAACTGCATTATTGAAGAAAAAAATGGTATGATCATGCTTAGTAAAACATTCTCCTGTATACAGTGGCCTAGAAATAAATGATCCAATGCTACGATCCCCGAGGCCTGGAGACTCAAAATTTAAATTAACGGAATAAAAACACGTAATTATAATATTTAAATTTTTGTATTAATTTCTTATTTCATATATTTTATAAAACAATTTCTTAAATATTTATCTAATAATTTTTCTTCTGTGATTTATATTTATAGTTATTTTATTGTTTACTCATATTACCCGATATTATATAACGATTTTAAAATATGTACTAATTGGTTACGATTAAACTGTATCTTATCTATTACGACTATATGAAAAAAAATACAAAAAAGACATACATGAAACGTTTATTTCAAAAATGTATAGTATAAAAACAATTCTAAAAAATTTAATCAATAAGATTTCAACCATACGTTAACTAACAGATTAAATTATAATAAGAAATCACTTATTGTGATCAAGTTTACCAGAAGTTTGCAGAGCTTTAACATTATACATGACACTCCCGATAATAAGTGCTAGTGAAGAACGATTGTTTTAAAAACTGAAAATAATTAAAAACTTTTAGAGGGGTACCATGAGCCAAAAGCGTCTTCGAGGTTTAACTTTAATATTGATAGAAAAAAATGTTAGTCAAAAAATAAACTTTGACGAATAATTGACCACTTTGCACAATAATTAAAATCAAGAAAAAAATAATGTAATCTATTACAAATATTTTATTTTTATACATTTTCAAATTTTTTCTCCATATTTATTATCAAATAATTATTATTAATATACTTTTTAATAAATATGTCAATTTTCTTTGACACGTTTTGATACTTATGTTTTGAACTAATTAATTGACTTTACATTATGATTAAATGTTTATTTTTCAACTAAAAATAATGAAGAGTTATATTTTGTTTATTTTAAACATTTTAGAAGCCCCAGGAGATTTTATTTCTAAAATCCTAATTATGCCACCGTATCGTGTATATTTACTATGTATCGACGTACCCAATATTGTTTTATGTATTATAATGTTATATGACTTAATAAATATATTATAATAATATGCACGTTGTATATTGTATATATTATAACCGATACTCACACCGTATCCACGATAACTATATTTAGGAGCTCTTCGTTTGATATGCTTTTCGGCGCAATATATCATATTATTATATCGTTAAATTATACTTGAATATGGCAATGACGATCGTCGATCTCTGTACAGCGACTTCCTGATCATGGCTACACGTTATCAGCTATCCGGATCGTAAATATGCGAATGCAGATATATTTTTTTCGGTATATTCCCGTGTTTTTTTCAATGGCATTCGTTTTAATTTGTCGACTGGTGTGGATTCCAAACCCAACGCGTTAGTAATATTCACCAGACACGTATTATATATGTAATATATACGTATATGTAATATATATTATTATACGTATTTTATACTGTGAATGACATTATTGCGGTATTGTTTTCCGTGAGGAGTAGGTACCTAATCACGAACTCTTCCATCCACTGCAGTTGTAGTCTGATGCGACTACGAGAGCCCGCAGTGTGTGTGTTTAAAAACAATTTTCAGTATTCGTAGTTTTGGTATTATTATCGTTAAATTATTCCTCACTCCTGCCCCCCTCTTCATACTCACTTGAACCACAAATATCATGTATTAACTACCTCTCCTAAATGACAAATTTTCAAATATGGTCACCCTTACTGGTAAACATACTCATACTCTGACCTTAAACGCTTCATCAGCACACTAATTTACCATCCCAACCCTCTTATCATCTAGGTAACTAGGTAACTATCATCCGCAACTATTCTAAAGAATCCCAAAAATTGGATAAAATAGCGATTTTATAACATACTTATCCAAAAAGAAAAAAATATAGATCACTATTAACTACACACTTATAATTTAACTATTATTATTATAACTACTATGCTTCTCCGCATGTGGATGCGGCGAGAGCGAATCTGATGAACACCTAATAAAATGCCCCCTTGCCCCGCCAGGATGCATAACTGACAACTTGGCGCTTACCAAGTAAAATGCTATATCAATAGTCACCTACTGGTTGAAACAGTTAAATAGTCCTGTTCTAATTTATATTCATATTTTTATTTTTTTTAATGTAAATAGTATTTATTAAATCCAGCGCCGGACGCGATAAGAAGATTATTATAACTAATATTTTATGACAAAGTAGGTATTTTCATTTGGAGATCTCTTCATTATTTTATTTTCATATCATTATTCATTATTATGTTGAATAATTAATAAAATTATAAATGTTTTACGAGAGCAGATGTATTTTGTAGACCCCATTTCGTTTTCAGCATGGTTAGGTTGTTTCTACGACGTGCGGTGTTAACAAATTCTAATCAAACATGAGAAGTAATATAGTGTTGCAACAACTAGGTACTTACCTATTGAAACACGAACTACTACTGCGATTCGTTGTGGCTATTTTAATTATATTCGAGTGCATTGCCGCAAATCATATTTTCAGTAGTTTCATTCAAAGTCCTATCGTTACGTTGACATCAAACACAATTTGGTTCATCGATTTGATGAACGTTTGGTAATTTAATTCAAAACTAATGACTTGTTACAATGTACACGATACTGAGAAATGAAATGTGTCCGTTATTTTAAGGTTACTCAAATGCACTATTTCGATGATATCGTTATTTTAATAGGTCGACATAAATTTGTCTAATGTAGGTATAAGATTTTCAACTTTTTCGCTCTACAACTGCAGTGTATAGCGACAACTTCTCATGTCGACCGTCACGTAATCATTAATTTAAATCGCCATATGTATTTTTACTTGCAATACGCGATGTACACTGCAAATAAACCTCCGTGATAATGCATCGATTATGCATCAATTTGCTAATTTTTTGGCTAATATTGTTCTTTACATAAGTTTATTAGTGCACACTCATATTGTAACCGTTCTCTATTAGAACAGATTTCTATTTGTAAATATTGTTAACTACATTTATTATATCTATATATTATATATATATATATATGTCTTCTGTAAATAACTACTTAAACTGTATATGTCTTTGTAAAAATGGGTCCTACCCGTATAATAAATAAATAAATAAATAATAAATTATAGCGTTCTAGTCCAGGTTGATTATTGTAAAAATCACGTCAAACTCAGCATACGAGTAGAGTGTGATGAATTATATATTCTAGGTTCTTAAATAATATCCATAGAATCCTATAGTTATAATAAACAAATCGCTTTGTTCCCATTGTAACACCTACATAGAGGTACGCATGACATATTGCAAGATTTCACTGTGATTTATTGTTTTAACAGTTTCAAATTATGGTTGTAAGGCTTAAAAATCGTCACAGTTCTCTATAATAGCTGCCGCAGCTGCTCGACATGCACGCACGTTGGTGTTAATTGTATTAAACTCGTACCATTCATTAAGTTCGTTTGTTTTTCACGCACACGTTATTCACTGTAAATAAATCTCAGTGGTGCCGATCGCTTACACGGTAAATTATCGTAGGTCGTTGTAAAAATCATTTCGTCGATGTAACAAAACATTTGAACACGTATATTTAAGTTTGATAGGTAATACGTTCTTAAATAATATCTGTAGGACACGCTTTTTTACACGAATTTGTTGGGTATAGCTAAAGCGGATATTATAATACATTATTATAATGTGTCTTTTTGCATCGAATGAATAATTTTGTTTTCTGATATTTCATATTATATATACAGGTACCTACCATCATACTATTGTGAACACACGCAATGTAATATATCAATAATACATTTATAATACAACCCGAACCATTATCATTGTAATATATTTACACTGTCATTATATAGAAACGTTTATATAATAATAATAACAATAATAACAATAATGTATACAGGCATAATATCTCCTTTTCAAAATTGAATAGCACATTTGGCAGTTAAGCCGTGTTAATAAATCACCTCATAACCAGTCTAAACTATTTATGCGTTAACTAGCAATACACATATTATACTTGTAGTTAGTACTGTGCTTGAATCTTTAAATCAAAGTACTAAAACGCACCGAATTGGTATCAAACTATCAGAAAATAAATTATTATGATAATCAATAAAAACAATATGTTTTCAATTCCAATAGAATACAAGAATATAATAAATAATGACACAGACCCAATATACCATCATCTTCATATCGCTATGACACTACCAAAAAATAAAATATATATATATCAAATAAATATTTATATTCAAGGTTACCTATAAAATAAGACTTTATATTTTAAATTATTACACTGACCGTTACGACACTACGATTGTATTTTGTATTCTATTACATATTCTTATTGACTGAGATTTTTTCAATTTATGATTTAACATATAAAATATAATTATTACGCATAATATAATGACTAAAATGTTTTGTGTTGGTCCCCTCTCCTCCCCCCACCCCCACCCCCACCCCAAAAAAAAAAAAAAACCAACAAAATATGAAATAATAAAAGAAGTGATCGAAAAACTTTTGAAAATAATATTAGTGTTATATAGATCTAAGAAAAAACTAAAAGGGTTTAAAATACATTACACCACGATGAATAATAATTTACGGCTGTCATTTTTATATATTAACAATAATTAAAATGTTGATTTCTAAATTGAAAACCAATTGAAAACAAAAATTATAATTAAAATAATCATAATCAACCACCAACAAAAAACTAGTCATAAATTCAGAATACTAAGATTGAAAGTTGTGAACTTGAAGTATATCACTTCAATCATCTCGGCGCAGTAGAAAATATAGTATTTTATTACATTGTATATATTTAAACCAATGATAAATCATCACATTTAAAACCCCATTCTGCTCGGATATCGGTTAAGACCTCGTATGTATTCAATGTTTTTCACCTGTTATCGATAATTTTTCCTTACGCTCTGGAGAACTATTAAAAAAAAAATAACTACCTTCAAATTCCCGATTTGACATGATTTCCAATCAACAAATAAGACTACTTGGAACTTTTGTAGCATTCACTTTCAGCTTCAATAGTGGTTGCAAAAAAAATAAAAAAGTTTCATTCGGAATCTAAAATTTCACACATTGTAGGCGTCGAAAAATAAATAAAGATGATGGTACTGACTGTTGAAAAGTAATAAAAAGAAAATTCAATTTTAGTTTTTGAAATATCCCAAACGTAAATCATTTTTTTTTTTTTGGGGCTTATAGCTGAAGGGCTAAGATATAGCATTTATAGAATTTGCATGTGTTTTAATCCGATTTTGAGATAACCAAAATACAAATTCGTATCATGCTTTTGCAAATTTAAATATGATTTCCTATTTGCACACTACGATCATTTTCCACCTTACAGTAAAAGTGCATAAATTGACGTATAGATATACATTTTCCGGGCATATTTTTACAGCTGAAAAAATCATATTTTGTATAATAATATTATTTTTGTTACAGCCTCATCTATATGCAATTAAATTTAAATTCCCATATAACATATTTTGTTACAAAAAATAAAGGTATTTCATAATATTAATTCAATTATAATAAACGATCATTTGTTATTTTTAATCTGTACTAATTAATTACCCAAACTTAAATGTAATTTTATAGTTATAAAAACCTTTAAAGTTATTTTGCACTTATGCTTTAAATTTGCAGTAGGAAATATTTTGAGTAATGTCACTGATATTGACCGATGTTCAAAGTTTAGACAGCGTGACAGAGTACAATGGACAGAAAGCAGAGGTAAAAAATAATATATTGTGTCATGCAACGGCTGCGGCTAAACATAAATTACAAAAACTTTTACAGATAACGTTCGAGTCTTACTGATAATTTTATGTATAATATACAACATATACATATAAATAAATTATATTTTTCTTTTGAATATTAATTAAACAAAAAAATATTAGATAATAGCTTTAAGTATTCATAATGCATAAAACATTTTAAAAGTCTTATTTTAATATTATATTACTTACAAAGTGATTCAAAGGATTCAAGCATGCCACCTCCTTTTTTTCCAACAATTTCCATCTAATTTTTGGAATTTTTGAATATTCTTAAAAACAATATTTTCAAATTCTTGAGATTTTGTGTACTACTTAAGGAGTGTTCTGTGAGGTACCAACTTCTATTTTTTAAATGAGAGTCCCTCTTTTCTGTTATAAATTATTTAACGAATAATTGTTCTGATAATTTTGATTTATCAATTTGGGTATAATGAACTATAAATGATTTCATAGAAAATCACTCAAGATTTCAAATATTTGAGACTATTTTTGAAACTTAAATTTAAATAAATTAAGAACTCCGATATAAAATATATTTTACAAAACGAATTACTTAATTTTATTGCGTATTAAAAGCATATATTTATAAATAATAATACCTGTATGGATTTTTTAAAATATATTATCATGTTTGAATTATTATATTGTACTCTAATCTGAACACAAATAATAACAGCACCATTTATAATATTAGGCTCTTGATGAAGAACGTGTATTGGCAGCTTTACCAGATAAACTAAAAGCTGAAATTGCTATACACGTACATCTTGACACATTAAAGAAGGTCGAGATATTTCAGGATTGCGAACCTGGCCTATTAGAAGAACTCGTGCTCAAGCTTAGACTCCAAGTGCGTACCACCAATACATACAACTTGTACATTTTCATTTTGTTTTTATAATTTGTATTATTTTTCTTCCTATCAAAATTAGGTATTCAGCCCTGGAGACTATATATGTCGTAAAGGAGATGTGGGCAAAGAAATGTATATAGTAAAGAGAGGCATTCTTAGTGTCGTTGCCGACGACCAAAAAACCGAAATCGCCACATTAAGCGCTGGAAGCGTTTTTGGAGAGGTCAGTAATAAAATTAATGGTTTTTTTTATGTACTTCTAAGTTCTATATGGCATAACTGTTTAATCCATATTGATTTTTCTTATATTAGAACTTTAATTTTGATCTTTGACAATTTATTGCTCATAAAACATCTAGAGTTTCAACATCTAGAGTTCATTTTTAATTAAGACTTAAATACTTGTTAAATTAGAGAATGTTGCACTTAAAACTTTAATTAGTTGTCACTATCTCTAATACAAGCTATAAATTCTAGAACGTAATTCATATTTTAAATATATTGGGTCATTGGTATATGTTCACGTTTATAATGATTCATTTTTGAATATTAACAAAATTATTTAAAAACCAGTATTTTTTTAGATAACTCGATATTTAAGTAAAAACAGTTCTCATTAGATTTAATTATGCACAGATGTCAATCAGGCATAGATATAAAAATATATTTCATAATATTTCAGGATTGTCAGATCAAGACAATCGAGCTTTAAAATACATCTTTGTAAGAAGTATTAAAGTATCAAAAAATAAAAGCGAACAATTAAAATATAACAAACAATTATTTTATTTATACAACAATTTAAAAATATATTTTTAATAAAAAACATTTCAGTAAATTGTGGTATTCATATTAAACCTGTTCAAAATTTAAGTTTTCACTTTCTGGCTATTCAAATAGACGCCTCGATCGAAACTGGTCAAGAAATGTTCTCAACGACTTATAAGTTATAACTAATTATTTTATTCATGTATAGGTACTAACTCTACTGTGAGTTTCGTCTTTATCGCTGTATATTTTTCCTTCAAATTTACTTACTGTACATTTAATATAGATTGTAAATATTCAATAAACGTTATTTTTTAAAAAAAAATTTAAGTTTTTCATACATTGAATTAGTTTGATTAATTCAATTTTTGATATAAACTGTTTATACATTTACATTAATTTGATACATACTATCACTTGCCATTTTCTGTAATTACTATACAAAATATTACATTTTGTCATAAATTTTAAACTTTCAACCAGATTTTTTGAGTAAAAATAGTTTCATTCGTTTTTATACATCGAAAAAATTTTGTTTATGCTACCTATAGGTATTAGCAATAAATAATCCTGATAAAAACTCTTAACAATTGCTTCAAAATTATTTAAAAAGTATAATTTATAACAGTAACGAACTTTATAACTAATTAGATCATTTACTCTTCACTTTAATTTACTTATACGACTATAGTCAATATTAAATAGATTCCGAATGCAACAATACGTTTGGCAAATTCAGAACCTACCCGTGTGATTTATTAAGTACAACTTTATATTATGCAAAATTCGTAAACACTTATACATGGTATTTCATGGAAAATATACACAAGGAAAGATTTATATATTATATACACACATATACATGCATTAGGTATACTCATTTGTATTTGGATATGTGTATATATATATATATATATATATATATATATATATATATATATATATAGGTATGTAAGTGTATATGGCTGTAATTAGGAGAAATACAAATGGCACCAATTAAACATACTCCCTTGCTGAATGTCAGTATGGTTTCACTTCAGAGTAGGTTTTAAATATGCAAAATAATAAATTAAGTTACTAAAAAAGAGAGGATCTTTTTTAATGTTATTTTTGGTAATTTGGTATATTTTAAAATAAAATCGATGTTTTTTTAACGTTAACATAGCCATTACATTAATATGCCACGGCGATGTTTATTACAAATTACAAACATCGTTCAATGTGTCCTATAATTACTACAAAGTACAATCATTCAACTCATATATTGTTATAGGTACCTACAAAATTTAAATATATAAAAGTTCCACAATATTTTGTTATGACCACGCCTAAGTGTAAACTATTAATTAGTATTTCGACTATATTCGTTTAATGAATCATTCAATTAGGTACCTAGTTAAATGTAAGTTTATACTTTAGATCTTACTGTAGGATAAAATATATGAAAACATAAAAAACAACAAATACTCAGCAATAAAGTTTTAACACATCTATTATTTTCAGTACTTAATCAAAAATAATAAAATTCAATACATAACAATAATTAATACAATTACCCATACCTATTATGGTTACTAAAAACATATAGATGCTCGTGATTCGTTATGTCAAAATCAAATCAACATCTTTACAAGATTTTTTTATCGATGTCTACCAGTCATGAAATCCTATACTATGGATTTTTCCCTTTTAATTTTTCCATAAAATTATAATTATACCCACTGTTTTTTTCTTTAACTGTATACAACACAATTTTATTAACTATAAAATACTAATTTATTATTGTTTAAAACAACCAAATAATAAAAATAATAATGTATTTTTTATAATTTTCATACCTCTTCATAAAACTATACAAAAATAAAAAAAAATTCCAATTTCTACAACTCGTTATAACCATGAATTTTACTTCTAAAAATTGTTATACATACCTAAATTATAAATATTTTTAAAAACAACAAAAGTTTTACAATAAAAAACCTTATTCCTATAATTTATTATATAGATAAACACATTCAAGAAGTCCTTAACTTATTTAACGTAAAAAAATCCCATTAGACATATTCAAAATATTTATTTTTTACATTTTAAAATGATAGTTTAATTTCTTCCTTGCCTCAACAAATTAAATTAAATGTACCAATCAATGTGATTATATAATCTATAAACTATAAGTATACATAAAATGTTAAAAATTATTACTGAAGTGATATTATAGTGAGTAAATATGACTGTTATTTATTTGTTTAGAAATATTATCGAAACATTATAAACACATGCATATATCGATGTGAATGAATGAATCATATATTATTTTGATTATATTACAGTACCAATAAATATCAAGCTATAACAATTTTATTATAAAAACTATATATATAAATAAATATATATAAAATTATATAAACTATTTAAGTTTTTTAAATAATATTATAAAGAATTCTATCATGTTATTCTTTCTTGTAGTATTAGTTCTGATTTGAATTTTTAAATAACATTTGATCGTATTTATTGCCTATTTAAGTTTTATTTACAACTTCCTCGAACATCGAAATACATTAAAATTAAATTAATATTTAGTGTAGAATGTAGAAACTAACAAACTTGTAGTATAACTATATAATAGTATACCAATAGTTAAGTATTTAGTAACTCTAAGAGGAATAAATAATGGCTTCTAAATTATAATATAAGAAGATTATCGGACCTTACAAGTATTATACAATAAGTTTAAAACACAAATATGTATTTAATAATGAATTTTACTAAGTAAAACCCTAAATATGTAGTAAAAACATATTTTTTTATTTTAATCAAACTCAAATCTTAATATATAGTTTATATTGCCTTTATTACAATTCAAATTTTTAAAAAATAATATTATTTATCACACGGGTTTTTAGCAAAATTATCATACCTGAACATTATAATTTGTCGAATTTATTTATCAAATAATTAAGTATAGAATAAACATGTTTTAAGATCAATTCAAATCAATATTTAATACTAAAACTTTTAGTTAACGTATTATAATATCACATGATAACAATATATTTTTGATTTCAGATCTAAAATCAATTGATTACATTTTTTATTCATTATTCCCTAGGTGAGCGTACTAGAAATAGCTGGAAACAAAACAGGCAATCGTCGCACAGCCAACGTCCGGAGTTTAGGGTACTCTGATCTATTTTGTCTGTCCAAAAGAGATCTCTGGGAAACACTAAGGGATTATCCCGAAGCTAGACACAGCCTAATGCAACGTGGTTGTCAACTACTTCGAAAGGATAGGCTATTAGACGAGGACGCGTTTCTGCAAGCTCAAACGCAGAATGAAACCATTAACGAAGCAGTGTCTAGATTAGGTATGTATATGAATTTTTTTATCAATTACAAATAGGTATGTTTTAATCACTGTATTACCAATACGTTTTCATTATAAATTACAATGTTTGACATTCCACACTCTACCAAGTAAATATTCTGATTAGTTATTTAAATTATTAAATGAAACAGTTTTTTTTTAACGCACTTCCATAAAGTTTTATTTCAACGACTAAAGTTTATCTTTTACGAATTATTCTACACAGAACAATTTGGTCGCAAAAACTTATTGTTTTAAAAGCAGAAAATAAATATTTGTCATCATTAATAAAGAACTAATAATTTATTTAACAATGTAGGAATCGTACATTAATTTGTTTTCTTTTAGTAATAATGTGTTTAAGCTATAATGCCTTCAACAAAAATAACAATTTAATAAAGTGTCATAGTAGACATAACACTGAAATGCTAAATGTCATGAGCACTTAATATTATTTTATATTTTTGTAATATTAAACATAACATATTATATTGGTATCAAAAAAATTGTATTATATAAAGAATACATTCCTCGTAATAGTATTCTCGAATTCAATACTATATATTTAATTTCGGAATTTTTTGTTCAGAAATGTTAAAAAAAAAAAATCATACAATTTTCTTTTCAATATTTCCAAGGTTTGAATTTCCTATTTCATTGACATTACCAAATAATTAAATTAATCATATAGTTGTTATGATATTAATATATAACTTTAATCGTTAAACAATAAATTTAAGTAAAAATTATATAATTCTATAATTATATGGTTTAAATATTGAAATATTGTAAACTGTAATAAATTGTATTTAAATAAATAAATATATTATATAAATATTATATAAAATATTGTGTAATAAATGCCACAAATGTAAGAATTTAAACTATAAGCTAATACATATTTCATTTTGAAACTTAAGCAAATATTATCATGTAGTTCTTGAAAATCGTAAAATTATTATATTTTAGTTCTAGAAAAGCTGAATTAGATGAAAAATAAATAATGGTGTTGTAAGATTAAATTCCCATCAAATGTCATCACATATGGTTGCATCTGATAAATGATGACAGTTCATAAGATGAACAATATTGTAAGATTCTACACAAAAATGATTTATAACAGATGTTCGATACTGATAATTTAATATAATTATAGTATCTCAAGCACTAATTTGAAATTGTAGTAATTAGTAACCAAGCAAACTTAAATGTTTAATAAAAATGTCCATTCGGTTGAAAATGTGTAAAGCCTTTTTTTTTTTTTATTTTTTTTTATCTGATTATATTGTGTTTGAAATATTATCAAATATGCCCGTTAAATTCACTAAAAATTATTATAGATACTCAACGTTAATGAAAAGTCATTAAAACTCAAATATATTATGTTGAAGTGTTTAACACTAAAGTAACAAGTACAACAGGCTTCTCTGGTAGACTCTCTTCATATCACTATAAGTTGTTAGTAGGTATGTATAATAAATTATGTAATACAATTTTAGACCTAAGATAATAATATTATAGTAAATAACATTTAAATGTTGATATCCTGAATTGCATAATCTCTGGTCGTTTCGAAAGTAAAATAAGATAATTTTATCACCATCCAAAATCATTTGATTATTAATTCATATAGATAATTATATTATACATACTAATAAACATTTTTAATAGATAGATACTTCAACGGGAGCTAAAAAGGGTGTAGACCAAAGGATCCCTTATTAATTGCTACAATATTATGTGTAAACCTCGGTGTAATTTATTTTTCTATATAGGTAATGATTATATTACAATATTAAAATATGTTTGAATTATTATAAATGTATTTTCTTTTTAATACTTTTTGTAATTGTTAATTTTAATATCCTTAAGTTAGTTCTAGAATTTCAAGTTCTCCGAATCAACTTACATTTTTGGTGTTAAATTTTTTCCCCCATAATTTTCAACTTTATATGATTGACAAAACTATTAGTATAATAATAGTGTCCGTCTGTTGGCCTCGTCCTTACTATACTAATCCGTCGTAAACTTGTACTTTGTTCGTTACAAGTACACTACTTATGTATTATAATAATATGTATATAATATATAGACTGTAACCACTTCGTGTCCCCGAACCGAGGAGTGGAAGGATACATTAGATTAGCCAACAACAGGGACGACTTCGGACAGTCGACTCTACAACAATCCAATCGCAAGCAGTCGAAGCACAAGTCAAAATTCTCAACGGTCGTTATCAAACCGAATCGGAAGCAATTCGCTCAAGTTTGTACGTCGCTAACGCGATCGAGTGACGGACACTTATTATTGGGTTTCCGTTAAGAGGACGTTATACCTGCGAGTGTTGTCTCTGTCTTGTTCGTACTCACGACGTTACAGATTTTGCTTTCAAGACATCCATTCAACTCTATTATTTTAAATATCACAGTGAATTGATCTATTATCACATTTAATGGTGAGAATATTATCTGTGACCACACGTAGGTTTTTTTGGTATTTTAATTTTGAAGCGAGTTAAGAGTGTTTAAAAATTGTATATTTTTTATAAAACTAAAAACTGTTCACAACCTACTTTATAATGAAAGTATTAAGAACCCTATACGCCTGGTCACATACAATATTCTTACCTTTAAATTGTATTATATATATGATCAATAAATTCATTCTTATATTATAAACAAAATTTTGTAAGATTTGACATGTTATGCGTTTTTGAGACGGAGACAACACATGAGGGTATAACGTCGTCTAAACAGTTCGGTGAGATTACGTCCCGCGAAGATTTACGCTCTACAGCCAGAACTCGATAAATTGATCCGCCACTTTTTGCGACGACCATGGTGGATAATCCTCGCGGGACACACCCTATACATCGTAACGATAAATCTGGGTGAAGGTTACTGCAGTTGTTTTTGTTGTTGTTGTTGTTGTTGTTGTGGCGGTATTGTATTGCTACGTAGGATATAATAAACCGTACTTCGTTCGATTATGTTGATTTTATGATGTACATTATTAAGTATAGTATCTGTTTATAGATAATATTATTGTACGTCAGATTCGCCAAAAATGATTATCACTAGGTATTATATTCTCCTTTAAACATGCGTTTATTTTAATTTTAGTTTTTGGAATTTATGAATATACCTATTCGAAAAACACATTTTCGGATACTTAGATTTATTTATGCTATAAGTTGCATTTAAAAGAAGATGAAGATGAAGATGGCAATCAGATTAATTATCGGTTTAAACTTCTGAATATCTACTATCTAGTGTTTCTACACAAAATTCGTTAAACTGAAACAATAAACATAAATGCCTTATAGGTGGTATTGAATTCAATATTTTATTTATTTTGAAGAACAAAATAATTTTCAACTGTTCGTAATTTTGAATACCTATTCACAAAAATAAAAAATAAAAAAATTTTGTAATGTTATTTACTATGAAATATTAAATAAATAATCTTCAGAGAAGTTTGAAAATATTTTTATCGTATGTAGATATTTTAAATCGTTAATAGTTCTAACAAGTTGTAAATGTGTGAGATATTAAACTAATGTATTAAATATGACAATATTCATGACATACGTATAATAGAGATCAGTGACACCGAGCCCTATGTTGAAGTCGGTCCTTTACTATGATGCATTAAAATCATCATGGCGCCTCTATATCTTTTAAACCTTACACCGTGGACTATAATATAAAATATTATTATACTATTGTAAGTATCTACTATTCATTCAGATAATATATAAATTTGGAAACATCAACATCTTCAAAAAAAAAAAATCAATTGGCTTAACAATTTCCAGTAAAAAAGGGTGGTTTTCATCATAAAAAAAAATAAATTTGAAATGATATTGGCAAAATAGGGGTGAGCACATCTGCCGAATCATCCTCGTATATGCATATGTATTAAATATATACCTAACCACGCCAGGCAATATGAGCGTCCTGAATTTACCCGTTAACTCATTCCTCCATCACATCCGTGGGTATACAGTCTCGCCGCGAACGAAAGAATAATGTATATAGAACGGCATATATAGGTGGTCGAGGTGGCGTCGACGGCGACGGTGGTGGCGGTGACGGCGACCCATATATATTATTATATATATATTTATACTACATAATATAGAGTTGACGCCCAGCTACTAAGACCACTTCGTATTTCGTTTCTGTAATGGATCCAAAAACAAACGACGAACAAAAAAAAAAAAACAAAGTATTCGAAAGAATACTACTTTAACTCACCCGTAATGGCAACAGCAATAATAATAATAATAATAATAATAATAATAATATAATAATAATGCATACGCCAAAGTTTTGACGCTTCCTCTGTTCTCGCGCTGTAATATGATATCGCTGTAGCATGGTGTATCCGCTGCAAAGTCAGCATACCTTATAACCTATAACAATATAATATTGTATTGTATTAAATTGTATTATTGTATACATAATGTGGTTTAACCGACAAACACAATATAATTATTATAACGTCTATAACACTATAGCCACTTGATAATGTTATAATGATTATTCGTGTAACATATATTAATAATTTATAATATATATATATAATTTATAACGCGTGTAATTGTATTTAACAAAATGTGTAACAATATAATATACTAATAATAATATAAATGCATTGGACTTATATTGGCGCGATCAATAATTATAAATCTACTAATATATGCCTATTTAATATTATATTTTGTACCTATACTATTACTTTAACATAACATTGTTGTACACTAATTGTATTCGTACCCATATAATATTATATGCTTATAAAATCTTTTGTGCGCAATGACATATTCTGATTGTTGCGATATTCTTTTTTGTTTTCAGATGCCACTATGAAAGATGTGACTACTCGGTTGTCAAATCTCGTGACCGAATATTACAATCAAAACGTCAAGCTCAATGAAAAAATTACCGAATTGGAGGAACAAATACGAGTTGTCAAATATCATTCAATGTAAATATTTTGAAAAATTAAATTTAAATATATGTGTAAGGTTAATTTTTTTTATTAATCACAATTAACTAAACGACAAAAGAAACAAACGTAATTGTAGCGTGAAATTTCGAAAATACATTTTCAAAGCATCCGGTTCACAATATGTAATAGGAATATTAATAATTGAAAAACTTTTTGTTAAAGTATATTGAAAAACGTAACTTTCAAAGAGATAAAGTGTTTATATTCCTTTCAAAACATTTTCCGAGAAATTTTAAAATTATTATATGGAAGCATTATAAGTGCGTTTAACCTAAACATCTAGTTCGGATACCTTCTGATAGCCTACCTCGTATATAATATCTACTAGTGAATTGAATGTTTGCATAGAGCCTTATAATAGTTTCTGATTTTAAAGAAATAATAATTGCTCAATAATACAATTTAACAATAATATACACATTTTACAAGAACTTAATTTATTATTTTCTAGTCTGTATACGTATAGGTATACGTATTTGATTTTGTTTCGGGATATCTCGAAGTAATTTCTTGAGGTTTTGTTCTCTTTCCTCTAGGAAAGCAATTTAATTTTATTGGCGTGTGAAATAAAAGTACGTTTTGATCGATAAAAATATCGATCGATGTGCGATGCTTAATCTTTTCAAGCAACGCACAACAATTGCCTTCACGAAAATTCTCATAATGATAATTTATACAACTTACTCTGTCGTATTCGGAAATTTGTTCAGAAATGAAAAGCATCTATGATACGCCATTATCTATTGTAATATTTGTCCATTTTAGCGGCTCCTTTTGTCTAAATTATATTAGATAAACAATATATTATACGCTTAACGTCTCTGTCTCGCCTTACGAACATCGAATAAATAATGAAAAATGGTACAGTGGGCTGGTCTATGTCAAAGGAGAAAAAAACTTATAATATAACAGGATTGTGGGGTTATTTACGTTTATCCGTCCCGCATACTCTTCCACTGCAAAAAGTTTTATTAGCATTTTTGTATTTATGCATTTAAAGTACTCATTTTTAAAAAAATCTTCCAAATGTCATTATTGTAAGTGAATGTTATTAAGCAGTAGACAGATTACTCTGCAGATCAGAGCGTTTGTTTGCAGTTGCTCGGATGTTTTTAGTAGAAGAGGTGGAGTATAATTGCGGTATTACAGTTAAGTACGATTCAGAGTCGAAATATTTGCATTAAATTCCATAAATTATTAATGGGTACTGTAATATTAATAAAATTATATGCACAAATTGGGTGGGTGAATTCAAGTTTCAAGGCAATGATAAATCGTTGCTGAGCTTCATTTGCCAAAAACTTGTTAAGATTCTGATTTTATGTATTCTTTCTCTAGATTTTAATGTTTTTCGTGTTTTTATCAAAAACATCTGATACATTAAAATTTGTTTATGAAAACCACACGCTGTCATAAAATATTATAAAATACATTATGTTAGATTTATCACACGCGAACACGTTTCCTATTTTCTGGTACTTTAGAAATTATTGTGAATACATTTTATTTGTTTTATAATATATTATAATGATTTTCAATTTACTTTTCTTCCGAAAAGTCAAAGTACCTTAAAGTTAAAAGTTATATATGACTTTTCTGTCGATCAGGAAATTAACACTATAGTAATAAGAACTTTTTTAAGTTTGTTAATTCTACGTTATACAAATTCCAGTGATTCCTTTTAATATCCATTTTTTTTTCTTCAAAATTACTATTAATTTTATCGAAATACATAGTTATTCAATTTGCATAGTGGTTTTCATATATTTTTAATGATATCGTAATAGTGATTAATAATTAGTAATTACTATTATAGAAAAAGTCACAGATTAAAAAAGGTCGGCAAGTGAATACCGCTCTGCTGTACAATAGTCACTTTCATAGATGTGTTAAATTTGTATTGAGTGATATTATCATTGAATACGAAAAACGATTCTAAACGAAGGCAGTCTGTCAGCCTACATATCTGAGTGTATCTATTTTAAGATATTATTGCTATTAAAATAATTCATTTTATTACGATTAATAATATAGTAGGTTGAATTCATTTTTGTAAAAAACATTAAATTTTAAAATTAATTAAGTGTATAAAATATAATAATATACTTTAAACTTTCAAGAACCCTCAAAAAATATTTTTAAATTACAACAAAATAAATAATACCGTTATTCTTCATTTAAATATCTAATATCGTCTAAACTTAAACTTAAAATGTCTATAAAAAATATTTATTTAATTCATTTTTTGATTTTTTGGTTACACTATTAAATACTTACAAAAAATCTTGTTTTAAATTTTCAATCCTTAGCTATAAAAATTTTATACATTTTTAACTACTAAATAATTTGCAAACATTCAATGATAAATTTCGGTCAAAATTTGAAGTTTAAATGCTAATAAAAAAAAATTGTGCCTATGTATTTTTATTATCTTTATCTATTTTAATAACTTATGAGGAATCTTATACTAAATTTTCAAAAAAATTTGACATAACGAAATTATTTTTATCGATATTTAAAGAAAAAAATTTTGAAAAAACCAAAAATTTCTTAGACCTATAATTAGCTCAAAAATTGTCAAAATATTTTTTAATTTTTGTGTTGTATAGAAAATGGTAATCTAAACATTTGGTGAAATTTTCAAATATTTACGGTAATTCCTTTTTGAATTATATCAAAATAAGAAAATCGTTCCCGGAGAAAACGGGTGAAAATCCAATGTCTAATTTCAAACACTCATAAAAAATTGGTTTGATTTTACGATAAATATTTTCTTTTTTAGAAAGGTAGAAAAACTTATAGTTTTATGTTGAATTTTCAAATCTTAGATTTGAATAGAAAAAATTTTATGAATTTCCTAATCAATAAAAACTGCATATTTTCGTGATGTTTACGTATTCTGTCGAAATTTTAACTTTAGACGCTTATAAAAAATTATTAGAGACTTACGCTCAACTTTTTAATTTCTACTTACAAGTTTTAAAAAACCTTGTATTACATTTTCAAGTTTTTTATCTGATTGAAAATTGTTTATTGATAATAATAAAAAAAAAGTAAAAAAAACCCGAAAATTGATTATGCCTATAAATAGCTTTAAAAAAGTCAAAATATATTGAACATTTTGTTGTGTATGGAAATTGCTTATATAAACATTATGTGAAAATTTCATATATCTACTGTGATTACTTTTGATATTACACCAAAAACAAAATCGATTTTGTCAAAAAATTGGCTTTGAATGAAAATTTTCGTTTTTCCCTTAATTTTTTTATTTTTCGCGATGCGTTTAAAAACTATAGGAAATTTTTTACTTTTGACTCCCCAAAATACTAACTAGATTCACTTTCCTACCAGAAAAAGATTGCTAATGAAGAAAATCGAAGCACTTTTACTGCCCTTAAACGTGATGAGACACCAAAAAAAAGCACACATTATTGTAAAATCAATACATTCCTCGTTCAGCTCAGAATCTAAAATATATGGTATCAATTAAAAAAGTAAACAACTTAGAAAATTATAACGATAACAAATAGTAATGAATATAAATTGTTTTTAAAAATGTTGTTTTGAAATGAAATAAAATTATGTAAAAAAAGTTGAAGCATTTGAAATAATGTGTATAGACACTTTCATGGCAAACTCACTTTAATATTATAAATATTCTTCTGTACAATTAAAAAAAAATATTTAAACCAATTCATTAAGAATATTCTATAAAACATAGAAACAATTGCTTTAAAATTGATCAAGTAGGTATATTTCGTGTTAGATGTATTTCTGCGATTCTACTTGGACTGTAATCTATAGATACACAATACGGGCAAATAATGTTATTTTTTATAAACATAATTACTAATAAATAAAAGTCCTATAATGAAAATAGTATTAAGTAAAAATATTACTAAGAAGTTTTCATATAAAAATACATTAGTGTAAAATCAATTGATTTCTGAGTTCATTAAAAATATAACTACATAAATCGCACATTTTAAACACTTAAAAACAAAATTACCATTTTTAGTTTAAATAAAGGTACATATATATTTACTGTAACGTATTTTATTCAGACTCTTTATATTTTTTTTTGCAAGTATTTTTAATTTTTTTTTTTTTTTGATAATAACCAAAAAAAAATTAAAACTTTGGTTAAATATTTATAACATAAAAAATGTTAAATAATTTAATTGCATTTATACATACTAAAACTTAGGTTTACTCAAATAAAACGAACATTTTAATAATCTAAAATAATTATGCATAATAAATGTACAAGATATATTTTTTTTCAAGTTTATTTTTTATTTAATAATTATTTATTGAATAGTAACAAATTACTACATTAAGTTAATAATCTAATACGTTAATTAAGTAATTAAAAAATATAAAATATATAATAAATTCGTATTTTGTAAAGAAATTAAGTACAAAATGAAACTAAATTGTAAACAAATTCACAAAAGCTTAATAAAATAGTATAATACACTCAAAATTAAATAATATTATATATTTTAAAATCATAAATTAATTTTACTATTGAGTAGTTACAACATATTGTAAAGTTTAGTATAATAGTATAAGATATTATAAATAATACACATAGTAATATAATAATACTAATTGATGTTATTTTGTTTTTACTTTTTAGAACTGATTCGAAATACGAGGATCGACAGGGTTCGAATGTTGAAAATGACTCAACTTCGACATCTAGCCAATCAACGGTATTTGGGACTTATGCTACGAGGAGATCGTTTAACATTCCCAAGAATTCTTGGGCTCGAAGGCGTCGTAAACTTAAGTCTACCTGATGTTTATCAGACGGGCTATCTCATTTACAGGATCCATATGCCTCGGCTTAATATAAACCACTGTGATTAGTGTATAGAATATTCTTAACATTGGATAGTTAAAAAAATCAACTGCCGATATTTAAGTACATTGCATACACACGGTTTATATGGATTTGTGTAGGCAAACAATTATGAGGTAGTCTACTGAAATGTATATATGAAAATATATTATATAGGTAATATTATACATAAAACAAAAAAATGTACACCACAACAGTCAACTTTCTATTATCATTTACGTATAAATGACTTCTTTATTTGGAAGAATCGATATATTTTAAAACTAGTATTATGGTATTTTCATAAGCTAAACAAGAGCTTAATTGTGATATCAAAAATACTGTAAACTATTCCTACAGAAAAATATCGCATTGTCTACATAGTTTGTATTTAACTTATTTCATAGTATAATTTCACGTAAAAAAAATAATCCACTTAAAATATTTCCATGATGTATCAAATATAATTTTTTTAAAAAACCAAAATAACCATTAAATATGTGCATCACATTCTTGTGTTCATTTGGTTTGTAAAAATTAATGTAATAAAATTAATGTTTTGATTTTTATAACATCCATTACATTTAAAAATTAAATTTAACTAAAATTTCATGATTAGGTATAGTATTTTTTTACATGAAAATCTTATGATATTAAATTTTAATTTATATAGATTTATTTTTGTTGAACATTCAATATCCCAAACTTAGGTACAAACATGAAACATTTGGTAAACACATTTAGTTTAAATGTTTAATGTTATAGTAGATAACTAGGTATTACACATCGTAATAGAATATAAATCCAAATTAATTTATCTTGTAACAAAATATATTCTCACGAACATTTTATTGTACATAGTACATACCACAACAAAATATGATAAATGTAATTTGTATTGAGTGACGTATTATATTTAAGACCCATGGACCCAAATTTACACTTAATTGAGTCCAAAAGATTTCATAATTGAATCAAAAAAAAAAGAGTTTTTAAAAACATTTTATTTCCCATTTTACAGGCTTATAACTTTCAAAACACAGTATATCAAAAAATTATAATTAGAATATTCATTATTAAAAATTTGGACTCAAATAGGCCTACTATAGGACGGAATTCAGTCAAAAATATATTTCCAGATCTAGGACTTAACTATATAACTCCCGAATTGCGAAACTCCCATTGCTTGGAGATTCTATATGTATATCAACTGTAGGTTTCCTTTTACATTGAAATCTTTACCTAGCAATCAATATAAAACATTGAGTAAGAAACATGGAATGCAAAGTGGGTGATAAAAAAAGCTTTTAAGATTCGAAAATATCCGAAATCTATTAACAAACAAAATGGTTTCATATAAATTAAGTTTTAAATACCTTCACATATTTTATTATGATCAGTGCAGTTGGACCAAATATTTGTTAAACGGTTCAGCATTCAGTTGCAGTTTTATAAAACATATACAACAGTTATGCACAAAATAACTAGAAATAGTTGCCAATGAAATTACAAAAATTAAATTGATTATTTGTATAGTAGGATTCCTTTTCTTCGTATTATTTTAGATTCATTTGTGCTTGATAATTGTATGTTTACTTTGCTCGTTAGTCATCAATAAGACTCATTAGTTTAATCTTAAACTCAAAATTAAAAAATTATCATTACCCTCAACATTGTTCGTATGAAATTTTCTAATAAACAATATACAACATCGTATCTATAATTAATCAAATATAAATATATATTAAATAAAATTGTTTTACATTTGTCTAACAATTGTACATTAAGTATCTCTTACATGGTATGTTTCATAATACATATTAAGATGTATTGTGTTATTTAATAATCCCTAAAATACTCCATTATTAGTTTATACTGTTATTGGCTATTTCGACTTTGACTTTATATACACTAATATCATCCGCTTAGCATAACTATGAATCGTGATATGAAAATGGAAGGCATGTAAATAAACTCAATTTTCATGATGTTTCACTTATGAATATAATCTATACAACCGAAATAACGTTAGTTTAGATTAACTAATTATAGTGAAACTCGTACGGTGTAATATGTGATAATGTGATATTAATCCATCTTAGAATGCACCACGATGATAATATTTACAACAAAATTATTATTTCCAACATCACAACAAGTATATAATATAATACGAATATTATATTTATATAACCGTGTGAATTTTGGATTAGGTTAGTCATTTGGTGTATAATAAATGAACTTTGAATAATTTGAGACAGTTTTCTTTTGCTATAATATATCATATTATCTTTAAAATCGATAAATTAAGTTTAAACGTTGGTCTATATTTGGCTCATTCACATGTAAATTGCAACGTGCAGTGACGAGCTATGCGGATTAGGGTTACAACTGTCATCCCCCATAATTTCAGGCATCCAATATTTTTTTAGTTGAAAAACAAATTAACTCGCGGAAACATTCGACCAGTATTTAAGAAGAAAAATATTAATTTGAAAATCCCGTCAGGGAAAAACAGAAAAATAATAAAACCATGCATACGACGATACTGCTGAGCACGGCTTTAGATAATATTATCTATAGCCGTGCTGTTGAGTACAACTACGACTAAAATATGCAAAGCTCAAAAAACAAAAATTACAAGCTGTTTACAAAACTAGTATATAAAACATACGTTCATTGTTGATTTATCAAATTTGTATATCTATATGTTATAATAAGTACCTATTATTTTTTTACGCTACACTGAACACGTGTAGTTTATGTTAACGACATTATCTTATTGTTATGTAGTCATTTGTAATTTGTATAACTATGTAAGCGAATCCACTTAAATTTATATGCAGTTATAAATGATATAAATAATATTATATAGTTTTAAAAGAGTACTTACTGTTATTAAAGTTATTGATATTATTAACGTGTAGATACGAAATGGCAAAGAGTACGACAAAAATAAACATAATATATATTTTCTTTTGTATATATATTGTTTGACGTTCATTATATACTTATATATATATAGCGTAATATTGTGCTATGTATTTTACATCGAATGAAACTATAAAATAATGTTTAAGTTTTTTACCATACAAAATTAGCTTTAGGAAAAATTGCATTATTTAAAGTAAAACACCCGTGCAGACAATATTGTATATTACACGTACATGGATTTAATAGGAAACACGTTTTAAGTTGTATTATTATCATGATAAAATATATATAATATATACTTTATAATGCATTTTGCAGTTGTGTGCATGTGCACTGTATTTTTTACGTGTAAACAGTATTTATATAAATTACATATACGAGTAGGTAGTTATGTACATTGAACATAATATTAAATATATATTGTGTTTTAATGACGTTTAAATTTTGACGACAACTACACGGTAAAATGAACTTAATTTATATGACACATAATATAACGGTGTACAAATATATCAATTCACATCTAATAGTTAATTTAGTAATATATCCGTAAACTATGGGATATTAATGTATACGAATTGTGTGTACATACACATACACCTTGGTATACACCTTATTATACCTACAACAGAACAGCAACTTAAACTATAGGGTTGTATAATAATATATACCACGAGCGATATATTACATGGTATACATTTCATAAGCGGGAATTCTGAAAAATATGGAATAAACCATCACGTATTTATCATTTCCTAAACAACGCCGATATAATGAGGATGATATTATTAATGTATTACCCAAACATCTTGTCAAGGTGACTGTGAAAACGATTTTTTCTCGACCAGTGTGAGAACTAATGTATACAATATATAGGTACATAGTAAATAGTAATGCCTACACTTATACGTAAATACACTGTGTAAATATGCTAACACACTGAATACTAATATACAGTAGGTATACTATTGACTATTAAGTATTAGCCATTAGATAGGTACATATTATGTATACTAAAAATCAGACTTGGAAAATGGACTCTGAACCAATTTTAGGGAGAGGAGTTTAAACCCTTATCCCCCACTCCAGGTACAGCATTTATTGTGGATACTTTAATACTTATATAACTACAAGCAATTTTGTACATTGCACGATGTATACCATATAATATGCATATTACACATTAATTACACGCTACAGTTCATAGACAGATATTTAGTCACATACGTGGGGGGCTTAACATTTTTGTCTTATCCATTAGCCATTAGCGGAAATAGACATTTTTAGTCTCTTTCACCTACTAACTCCAGTGGCTAGTCTTACCAAGTATATATAGGTAATAGAAACATAAAAATATAAAATATTGAATAACTACTAATTTTTTTTTTATTTTAATTGTATATATCTATTGTTTTGTGTAAATATACTAATAATCGTTTCAATATCAATAGATTTAAATATTTCTTTTTCAATGTATAATATTGAGATGTTGTTGAACCTTTCCTGCAGCATAGAAGTTCGAAGCCAAGTTTTTATTCTACACATGGCCAAAAAACTCCTTTCACAAGTGGAAGAACTTATAGGTATTATTAAAGCAACTTGAAATAGTTTATATAAATTTGGGAAAGTCTGTTTTGTTAAAAAATTTTTAACATCATTTAAAGTTATATACTTTTCATCAGTAGACTGCAATATACAACTCTTTGCTACTTCTATTTCTGACTACAATACGTCTATAGATACATTCATCAAATCCTGAAAAATATATAAAATATAGGTTTACTTTTAATAAAACTAAAAAACTAGAGCATAAGTATTAAGTATAAATTAATTTTTAGAAACTGATACGATACTCACTTTATAATGATCTACAAAGAAAAGACTTTCCTCAAAGTTTAGTTGAAAAAATTGATCAACAGCTGTAGCCATTTAGAGGCTTTTTCTTTTGCATCCTAGTTAAGTAAATATTTACTTGAAATTAATAATTATAAATAAATATAATATGTTTATTAAGCCTTACCTTTAGATAGTGTTTATATTGATATTTCATTGTCTTTAGCAAAGATTTCTATTTCACACCAAAGCTTAGAAAAATACTCTGTTATTCTAGAATTTTTAAAAGTCATCATCACACCTTGAATAATAGTTTTAAATTCCCCTAAAGTTGCATTTTTTCTTGAAATTTGTTAGCAACAATATTAATATTAATTAATATCTTATGTAAGATAAATAAATAAACTATAAATCACCAACTTTTTAAATTTGTTAATATATCTAAAACAAAGATATTGGACTTTAAATACTTTGAATCATTAATTATTACTTTTTATATTATACCAATTGCTTCATTTACTCCTCTATCATCTTCATTTTCAATTTCTTCTTTTAAAGCTTGAATAATTGCTTTATAAATTGCTTTAACAGACTCTTTATTTTGATAACGACAATTGCATCTAGTGTTACTGAGTCTAATCATTGACAGATGTTTTATTCCTAGTTTAGTTTGAATCTCAACTAATTTTTATTTTTTTGACAGATGAGAAAAATTAAGTACAAGGATTCTAAAATGTTGAACACATGCCTTGTTTCCTAATATTAATGTGGTTAATAAAAAAAATCACGAAGATTTAAGATGTATACAAATATTCATTACCTTTACTTATTTACATATATCAATTACAATAAGGTTCATTTTATAAGCCATACAGTGGGTATAAATAGCATAAGGATATTGACTTTTTATTTTATTTTGTAGTCCGTTAAATTTCCCAGACATAACATTTGCACCGTCATATGACTGAGCAACTATTTGTGGTTTAGAACTAAGTTTACACTTTTTCAAATACCATAATATGCATTGATATAAACTTTCAGCATCTTGATTCTTAAAACAATCTATAAAACCAAGAAATCTCTCAACAACATCTAGATTTTTAACATACCTTACACATAATACCATTTGTTCTTGTTTGTAACACCTATAAATTAATTTAATAAAAATAAAACAAGAAGTCCGTGTATAGAACATAATTTATATTTTTATAACTTATAAGTTCATCTTGAATTATATGATTTGAGTAATTGATTTTAAGATTAAATTTTTTTCCAAATTCTTCATTACTTTTTGTTAACAATTTACATAATTCTTTAAAATTTCCTAAAAATATATTAATTTTTTTACAAATTATCATAATTAGATATTTTGTTTAAATCCGAACTTTAGTTATTAGTTTAAAGAATCTAAAGAATCTTTTGTCTCTGTTCCTTAAAACCAATTCCTTGACAACTTACAAATAAAACAATATTAACTAACATTTTCATATATATTCTATTACTTTCAACCATCAATCAATGGTGGGAAGACATTTGAGAATAAACACTACCAGTTTCTTTTGTTTTCTGATATGCTGACCATTTAACCATACATGTTAAATGTAAATGACTTTTAGCATGTGCATCCAATTTATCGAATTTACTTTTATTTCCACTTTTAGTTTCATTACAAACACTCAACTATAAATTAAAATATACTTATATTAATAATTACAATTAAAAATTTATAAATTAAATATAAACACAAAGCACTTGCTTTTTCCAATTTCTAAAACCAACTAGAAAGCTATCTTTAAAATTGCCACTATTTCCAATACTAAAATTTCTACAAGCAAAGCAAAAAATAGAATCTTTTAATATAATATATTCAAGCCATTCATATGTTATGTAATGCTTATGATTGAAAGCGCGATTTTGTGTACCAAATTTAGTTAGTGAATATAACTGCAATATATTTAATTTAAATATAATCAGTGCTTGACTTGGCAAAATTAAACTAAGGGGACTCTGTTAACTATAAAAAAAGAGCGTCCCCATCACTTATTAAACGTTATTAAGTCTTAAAAATAAAAGTAGGAGTACGCTAAGATTTCTGAAAAATTAGTTAGGGGACTCTATCCCCATGCGTCCCCCCCCCCAAGTCGAGTACTGAATATAATAATATAACTTAAACTATTTTTAGTGAATTTGTACTTACTGTTAAAATTGGTTGCACAGGGCCTGTTATTAAAGTTCCCAACTTAGAAATGACATTTTTATCTACAATATTTTCAACACTTTTTTGTTCAGTTATATCAATATCTAAACCAATATTTAATTCTTCATTTTTAGATTTTAATGTTGTCGTTGACGAGGAATCAGTAACAACTAATTTTTGTTTTTTAATATTAAAGACATCAAACATTTTTTTAGCTATTATTGAATTAATTACAATTAATAATTTAAAATTAATTGATTAATTCACACAAATAATATAAAATGATATTGTTTATTTGTTCAGCACTTGTCACTTACGGAAAACCACGCGTAAATATTAAAATCAAAAAAAAATAATAAAGACGACCACCGTACACATTCCAAAAACGTAATCGACACTAATGCTGTAGCGGTCTACAGCTTGCGTATTTATAACTTTACGGGTATCGCAAACAAGTTATAGAATATTCGTGATTATCAATATATACCTACAAAATATGATTTTCCCAACAACGATAAGCCGTGAATATTCCAGACCATTCTCGTATCCCAACAAAATAAAATAAAAATTATAAATATCAAATATTAAAACAATTTTTTATTTTGACGTCTGGTGTGGTCTAATTACGTTCTGAGGAGGGGAGCTTAAGGCCCCCCAAGTCCCCACCGATATCCGCCTATACTGCAGTATACAACTTGCATGATAGTTTAATTTTAATATCTATAGGACAATGTAGATACACATTACTCATACTTATATTCCTAATTCCTATTTATAAATCCAATAATAAATATTATGTATGGTCTTTTTCTACCCATAAGTTTAGCCTACATTGTTTACAACTTTACAAGTTTATTGCATTAAGCATTTTATATGTTTTGATTTAATTAATAAAAGAAGTAACGAGTTTTTTGGAATCGTCACATTAAGTAGCGACTCTGGGAAAGTAACGAAAATTCTCATCAACGGTCTGTGTCGTGTACACACTGACAGCGTAACACATCACACACTGTCTAGAACTTTAGACTCTTAAATTGAATATTATTGTGATGTGATATAATATTATCTATTCTGTAATTATTTCATCATTTGTGAAAAATTTATATCGTATTAAGGCGCCTTCACAGATCACCACGAAACGTGAAACATGATTTCTTGAAATATATTCCTTATAGAACTGTGATTGGTTGAACCGTGTGGTTATCTAGTAGTTACCAGTAGTTAATCATCTTGTTTATGATAATACCTTGCCTATACCGCTTATACCGTATATTTGTAATCAGTCTATCCTACTCGAACCGTGTGTTCGCTAATACATTATCACGTTTCACGGTAAGCTGTGAAAGCTCCTTTGAGTCTTTAGCGTCTTTAAAATCACGATTTCAGATATTTAAAGTATATCTTAATTCGTGGTTTAAATTATGGCCGTGTACAGTATGTACAATAAATATAATAGTATGTAAATAACACGGACTAAAATATACCTAGGTACTTGATCTAAGGGTGTATGTCTATAAACAACCGTAATCCGTGATAAATATAAAGATAATGTACCTAACCAGGTACATATCTGCAGGTCCGCATTTATAATTCTACCGTGGTTACGGTCGTCATAAAAAAAAAAAACGGTCATTATCACCGCAATACATAATGCCGCATCATTGTCAGTCGCAACTCTCGGCGTCAGTTCGCACGAAAATTGGTTTTGAATTGTCACGATTCGCTGTAGAGTTTTTGATGTAAGAATTGCAATAATAATAGGTATTGTATTATTTTCGAAAATTAAAACAATCTTGTGTTAAACTGAACCATAAACACTTCGACACGTTTACATTGTTGTAGGGGTAGCTGACAAAGACAAACAACTACATTACCAAATAGTGGCATATACTAAGTAGAACGGCATCCCGTAATCATTAACATAATACATTACGACAAATTATATTATACAGAAAATGTCATCATTGAGATCTCTGAACGTATGTACATTTTTTCGTTCTACAACAAACGCCGTGTAAATAATCAAACAATGATTTATCCTTATATTTCAGCGCACCTTACGAAATGCACAGGCTGGAGCCATAGATCCAATGCAAGTAGATGCACCTCCTGAAGAAAATGACAACAACGAAGAAGAATTGTATGAAGTAGACATTGATGTATTTGTAAGGACTAACATGGCTTTTTACCGACGATTGCCATTGTTATGCTCTACTATTATTAATATTTTTATGGACTTTAGGATCTTGAAACATATGTCAACAGTTACGTTGGATTAGCTCGCATTTACAGGCTGATGTATATAGCTGACCATTGTCCAAGATTGCGATCTGAAGCATTACGACTGGCCATTTCACATGTTATTACTACAATGAATGCTAATCTGTATCAAGTACTACATCACAAACTTCAACAGTGTCACGGGTATTATTACAAATTATAATTTTTTTTATAAATTTAATTATTATTTTTTTTTTTTTGTACAATAGAATTATATTACCAGATGTTACTGGAGCTAATCCCGTAGATACAGGACTTCCAGTGTTCAATGCTATTTGGGTAGAAACTACAACTCAAAAATCAGCTATGAAACTTGAAAAGCTAGATGGAGATCTTAAGAACTATAAAAGTAATTCAATCAAGGAAAGCATTCGTCGTGGTCATAATGAAATTGGTGACCATTATGTAAATTGTGGAGACCTCATTGAAGCAACTAAAAGTTATTCTAAAGCTCGAGATTATTGTACTAGTTCCTCCCATGTCATATCAATGTGTCTTAACATAATAAAAGTATGTATCAAAAATTTGATTATGTAATTCTGCTGTTCTCTACACATTTAAATAAAAATATTTTTGTTATTATCATTTTGTAAATTAAATCTGTGGTGTGCATATTAACATTTTTGGTATTTTTTACTTAAAAATATTACATTTAGATCAGATAAAACAATTTTAATATTGTTTTTCTCAACAGATGTGTTCCTCCCCATGTTAACATTTGAAATAATTTAATTGATGCTCTAATAACCTTTTGTAGTTTTTTAGTTATAGAAAATAATAGTGATTTATTTCAATGTACAGTTAACATATTTTTTGTAATTAATTTATATCTTATTAACCCGTCGTTGGTGACGCTATGAGCATTTCGCTCACATTATTGCTATTTTGTGAACCATTGGCTTAAAATTATTTTGTTCATATTGATATTATTAATATGCTAATACAAGTTACTAATGAAGATAATAACGTAAAAATTAGTTAATCTATAAATAAACTGTCCATGTTATTTCCGTCCAATGTTGACAGTACCGTAGAAGAAGAACGTAATATGGACAACTCTTTTTCTGAAAGATTGAACGAAAATATTTTAAAAAATAACTTTGTTTTTAAGTTTGTTACAAGTTATGTTTTTATTATTTTTTTTTTATAGGTACACATTTAGAATTATACAGTAAAAAATTTTAACAAGTTGATTACAATTTCATTTATTTTTTTCAAAACATGTATTAATATTATGTTTTTTTTTTTTTTTTTAATAAATTGCTTACAAGTTGATGGGATATTTCAGTACCGAAAAGTTTCTAAATTTAAGTATTTTGTGTTATATTATTTGTTAGAAGTATACAAAGCATAAATGTTTATAAATAAAGTAACAAAACAGTTTTTATTTCTTTCAAGATGGTTTTATTTAATATGTGAGCAAAACGCTAACACGTCACTAACGATGTCAAAATATTAGCGTCACCAACGACGGGTTAATTTAAATAGTAATTGTTGATAAAAAAAAAATAATTTTGTTTATTACCAGGTTGGAATTTATCTGCAGAATTGGTCACATGTTATCAATTACATAATTAAAGCTGAATCTACTCCGGACTATATGGAAGTAATAATAGTTTAAATTATTATTATTTGATATTATATTTATGTTCAAAAATATTCATAACTTGTATTTGAATTTTTAGAATTTTGAACTTCAGACAACATACAGTTCTACTCTTAAATGCATGACAGGTTTAGCTGAACTAGCTGGTCGTAAATATAAATTAGCTGCTCAAAATTTCTTGAAAACAAATCTTGATTATTGGGATTCTTGTGATGTGATGACGCCTAATGATATTGCAATTTATGGAGGACTTTGTGCTTTAGCTACTTTTAATCGTTCAGAACTTCAAAATAATGTAATTTGCAACAAGTAAGTTATTTAGTATGTATAAATATTTTAAGTTTATAATAAATTTATATGCATCTATTAAAATTAATAGGGACACAGAAATTTAAATAAAATTAATACCAAAATAAAAAATATTATATAATATACAGAAACAATTTAATATCTCTTAAATTAGTTTCTTATACATTCAATTACATGTTAGGATCGTATCATGGTTGAATTGCATGTCGAGTAATATCACTTATTAAAGAAACAAATTACTATATTAATTAATTTTAATCCGCTTAATAGAGACACCGTTTATAGGGACAACCACTTAATCAAGGCAATTTTTCAATTAATACCCTTATCAAATCAACTGTCCATGTAGTATAACCACACTGCACACTAGTCGACTACTGACTAGATTTCTTAACTTTAATAGAGTATATATTCAAATGTGGTGTATAATTAATGTTATTTAGTTCATCAGTTATTAATTGGGATCCTAATAAAAAAAAATATATGTACTTTTATAAATTATTATAGTATTTCTTTTTGTATAATTAAATAATTGCTATATGTATTTTATGTATAATAATAGTTATGTCTCTTTTTTTTATTTCTGATTATTGGGACAAAATAACATGCAACTGATAATTCCTAATAAAGCATAGTCAACTATACTTAGTACTTATTATATTAGGAGGATGAGATACCGAAAGCATAATATGAACAATAACCAAGAGAATCCACTGCTATAAGCATTGTTTCTATTTTGCCTCTCTATCACTCTTGGCTATACCTTTTTCAATATCCCATCTCTTGACTACTAATTTACATTATATAATTTTATTTATTTTCTTCTATATTATTTTATATTGTATATTTGTCAAATGTATATGTTACTGCACTTATTCAAGCTAACAAACATTCAACTACTATAAGTGTATTAATAATTAAAAAATTAAAACAATAAAAAACATTTTTTTTTACTATTCAATTACTTATTATTTGTATAGTGGTTAAGTTTATGCTGTGTAATATGTGTCTATCAATATTTTTTTATAATTATGTTAGCATTTTGGTTTGTCATATAATATTTCTTACCAAAGGATAAAATATAATATTAGTATTTTTATTATACAGTAAAACCTCAATAAGATAGAATCGCATGGGACCATGACATTTTTCCGTCTTGACGGGGTTTAAAAAATTTAATTTAATTAAAGATTACATACATATTTATTTTAAACCAGTTGATACATAATATGTACATACAATTTATATTTATATTTATTATAATTTTATATTTATACTTATTCATTTATATTTATTTATTACATACATATTTATATAGAGTAAAACCTCGATAAGACTGAATCGCATGGGATCATGACATTTTTCCGTAATACCGGGGTTTCTGTCTTACCGAAGTTCCGTTTTAGCGAGGTTTTACTGTAATTAACAGTAATAACTAATTTTTATTTATAGCTCGTTCAAATTATTCCTTGAACTAGAACCTGAAATACGTGATGCAATTTTCAAGTTTTACGAGTCCAAATATGAAGTCTGTTTAACAATTTTGAACAAAATAAAAGTACTAAACATTTATTTGTATATTTCTATTGTATTGTTTGTTGTTATACTTGAATAACTATACAATTATGTAATATGTTTAATTTTAGCCAATTTTACTTCTTGATATGTACATTGGATCTCACATAAATCAGCTCTATTCTAATATAAGAAGTAAAGCGATGATTCAATATTTCTAGTAAGCAAAATATTTAATAACTTTTAAATCATAGTTTTAATAATAATCAAATTTATAACTGTCTAGTCCATACGACTCTGCTGACTTACGAAAAATGGCATTATGTTTTAATACTCCTTTGCCTGATTTGGAGAATGAACTTATGCAACTAATTTTAGATGGACACATCAAGGCTCGTATTGACTCCATTAATAAAGTAAGTTACATTTTACTTGACTTTTAAATTTTGATATTAAAAAATAACAAACTGGTTTGTACTTAATAAACCATAAATAAGCCTTGGAAGTCATTCAGTTGTAAACTATATTATGAATGTACCTTAATCTTAACATACAAGCAACAATTCTGAGCGAAGACAGTGTGTCAGCCTCTATCTTTTTAAATTGCTTTAACTGAGGCTTTAATGAAGAATCTTGTATTGAATTGTTAATCCTTTTGAACAAACAATCAATTTTATCAATATTTTAATAAAATAAAATCATGAATTTCAAATGACTATAAATGACTCAAAAAGAGCTTAAATATTTATATAAATTGTATGATGTAAAGAAAATAGTATTATAATATTAGGTAAAAATTTTAATTATTGGTTATTCGTTTTTGTCAAAAAATAAAATAGTTTTGCATAAATATTCCTATTTTTCTCTCAATAAGAAAAGCACTAAGAAATGTTTTACTTTTAACCTCCCAAAAATACCATATAGTTCAAATTTACACCATAAATCACTCCCAATGTTGATTGTTGACAATTAAAGCATTTTTAAATTTCTAAGAAGTGGTAATAGACACTACTTTTTTTTTATATGTCATTGTAAAATCAATACATTTGTTGTTTCACTCAGAATTTAAAATCAACTCAAAAGTTTTACTTTTGTTCAAATTAAATATTTCAATTTCATAAGAGGCTCAAAAATTTAAAATTACTTAACATATTGGTGTTATTTTATAAAAAAAATATATATGCTATTATTATTTGATTTATTATAATTTTGTTATTTCAGATCCTTTATGCTAAGCATCCAAATCAAAGAGTAGAAACGTTTGAGAAAGCTATGTCAATGGCTCAACAATACAGTAGATATATGCACATTTTAATACTGAAAAGTCAAATGATCAAACACCAGTTGAGTTCAAAACACGGTAAAGTCGAACGTCTTAACAATATTGGGAAAACTATAAATGTAGATTTTGTAAAAATATCTGGATAAGAAATGATTTACAAATTATCATATATGAAATTCGCAGATTGTATAATAATTTTGTCATTAAATATAATAAACTTCAAACAAAAATATTGTATTTTTATAAATTGATAATAATTTGAGAAAGCAATATTATTAAATATAAAATGTATGTGCTTTTTTTTTATTACAATTTTTATTCATAATTTAAAATATTAATTTGTATAACATATTCAATAAAAACAAATTTGAAGATAAAATGTAGTTAATTAGTTTACTTATGTTAATGTTCCGTCAAAATATTTGTTTTTACATTTAATTTTTCAATAAATAACTTCCTTGATTATTAAAATTAACAGTTTTTTCAAATACAATAGTTATGCTCCAATCCAATCAAATCAAAATGTACCATACCAAAATTTAGATAGACTAATTCTATCTAAAAATAATTGTTTGATTAATAAGCTACTTATTTACAAAAAAACAAGCAGATAGTTTTAAAATAAACAATATATATCAACTGCATGTTTAAACAATTTATTTCCACAATAATTACCTATTAGTATAATTAAAAATGTTTAAATTACTCTACAAAATATGTGTAGTATCTAATTATTAAAATAATAATTAGGTTTTTTATGACGATTAGATGATAAGATAATATATATAATATATATTATATTATATAATATAATACATATCTTGATAAGATAGACAACATTCAATAAAAGTAATATATTTTTGTTGTGTGGAAAATATATTTTGATTGTATAATATTTAATATTTAGAAAAGGACAATAAATAGGTGGTTTTGTGGTAATAATTAAGACAAGGTGGCCAGTAGGGAATATCACTGATTGAATAAGGTATGTTTTAAATATTGTTCTTAAAAAACAAATTATTATTATTCATTTTTGTGGCGTTAATAATATTTATATGTATTTTATAACAATTTTTAAAAACTTATAAAGTATACTGTTGGCATAGCCAAATTTATATAAAAATGCATCTGCAGTTATTTATTATATGTTAATTACACAAATATGTAGGGTAAAACGTCCATAAATAACAAATGTCAAATAATCATAGAGCACTCATATTTCATGTAAAAAAAAATAGTCATAAGTTTCTAATTTTTATATATGGAATGTAGGAGAATTAAAAATGTTAAATATTTTTAACAATTCAAGTAATTGATTGAATTATACTTTGTTTCATAATCATAATATAATATAACTCAATAAAGGAAATAGTTACTTATAATTTTTAAATGTACACCAATTCTAAAATCATCATTTGTTAACCTTAGCCAATAAGTATATAATGTAGAAGGTAGGTAGACCATAGACGATAGACCTATCGCCCATAATTTATAAAATAATGTTTAGTGTACAGTCCTATGGATATCCATACCAAAATTATACCTGTGAAAAATTTAAATTGATCTGAAACAAAATTTTATTAAAAAAAAGTCATTATGATTCAGTCTTTTGAGCTAATCATGCAATGCAAATCAGTGGGGAGATGAAATTCAGTAGCTGGTGGCCTTAACCCGGTGGACCAAATAAAAACTAAATTATAACTAAGTGCAGGCCAGGCCCATACTTCCATAAATAATAATTTCTAGGTAATTAATAGTTATATCATAAGTATGCATATATAAATTAAGTATACCTATCAACATTTCAAAAATTACAAATTAATTTCAACGGGCTCCTAAAATTATTCCTAAAAACAGCCACTCCCTCTTATGTGGTCCCTGGTAAAGGCAATTTTAATTAAAATAATTCCCTCCCCCAACCAAAAAAATAAAAAATGTCAACCATATTGTTACTTATACAAGTATATACTACTTAATAACAGTACACTATATTCTGGTATTTCTTTTCTAGTAGACATAAAAATCTGTAGCATCCACTTATAAAGTAGCCAGCAGTAGGTACACGATAAAATGTGGAAAGCCCGTTCCTCGTTGGCCATCAACCGCGTCAACGCCGCTAGCTACCCCCCGCCCCCCCCCCACAAATACTACACACACACAAACCTTCCAGACCGACGCTCGCACGTCAATACGTCATTTCCTTGGCGCTTTCAATGATCTCTCGATGACTATTGTCTCATGTCTGTTCGTTTTTAGCTAACTCCACCGAAAACCGACCGAGCTATTCAGCTCTCGGGCTCTCACCCCGCGGCTGTCGCATTGTCAAGACTCGCGGCGCTTTGTTTTCACTTTTTCAAATTTCACGTCCGATGACCATGACTGGATCGACGCGCGCATTGCCAGTTACCACTATATAGTAATGGGAATAATCGAATGATTTTGATAATCGAAATAATGGTGTCAGACATATTTATCAAAAGCAAATTAATTGAATTATTCGAAAAAAATTGCGTGTTATAAATTTATCAAAAACTATAAAACTACATAATTGCCAGGAATCATTTAATTTTCATAAATATTTATCAAACAATATTATAGTAAACAATTTTAAATTAAAGATATAAATAAAATAATATAAAATACAAAATCCTTGTTGATTTATAAAATAAAATAATTTAAGTCTTTGGTACTAAATTAAGAATGCGACTGTCCATGTATTGTATTATGATTTATTTTAATCATTAGTAATTAGAATAATTCCCGGTATCGGTAATCGCCATGCTAATCGGTATAATATAAAAGAGGAAAGTAGGTGAATTAATTTTTACTAAAAACATTGAATTTAATATATTAAATATATATATATTTAATTGTTATAATAGTAGGTACATATATCATACACTATTGTTATTAATTTTTGAGTTAATGCCGACTTCCCGTAGAACGGTGTGAATAGGTTATAGGTAATAGCTTAAAAATAATCTAATATTTTGAAAATGTTATTCATGTGAATATAAAATTTAATAATTTACGTAAAAGTTTTAAGGTCCCACAAATAATATTTATAAATTAAAAAAAAATAAATTAAATTTATTTATAAATTACAACAAAATAACTAAAATCGTTATTTCATTTTTATTGCCCCAAAAGACGACAACAGACAAAAAAAATTTTAAAAAAACACACAACATCGTAAAATCAAAACATTCTTCATTCCGCTCATGAGCGGATTTTGCTAAATCTAAAGTTAAAGAAAAACTAGAATTTTTACAAAAAAACATTTTTCTTATAATTTTATATAATGCAGGTAAAAATGTTAAAGATACAAAGGCATGGTTTTTTTTATAAGTATTTAAAGTTTTAAATGTTGACAAAATTTATTAAAATATGGAAAATTTTGCAAATTATTTTGTAGTTAAAAATTTATATGTTCAATTTTTATAGCTTAGGATTGAAAATTTAAAACAAGATTTCTTATAAGTAGCTAATATTGTAACAAAAAAGTCTAAAAAATGTTTTAACTTTGTTTTTTTTTATAGACATTTTAATTTCAAATTTGGTAGGTTAAAATTAGATAGGTATTTAAAATTTTAAACAAAAATAATGACGTTCCTAGTTATTTGGTTGTTATTTAAAAATATGTGAGTATAGGCTTTTGAAAAACAATTCAATTTCCTTATCAATTCACCAGTTATCAAAAGTTCGTGGGTAAGTACATAGGTAGGTACTTAAAATTAATTTAACCTACTTTATTACCTACCAAGATCTAATATTTAAATAAATTACTTTAATAACAATCTATATATATAAAAATAAGTGTACATTTTGAATAAATTTTATAGCTCAAGATCAACCGAATCTATCTATATATATAAAAATAAGTGTACATTTTGAATAAATTTTATAGCTCAAGATCAACCGAACCGATTTCGATAAAAATTTCAGGGCATATTAAGATTGATATGTAGATGGTTTCTGTGAAGTTTGTACGCTGTGCGATATGTGGTTCCGGAGTTATGGCCTCTTAGGTTAGTATGATGTTTCGCGCACGCGGTTTCGGCCAAAAATGTATAACAATTCATCAATTGAGAGCGGCTAGGCCGATTTCGTTCAATTTTTTTTTTCAATTGTTCGTAATTTCCAGGAGATAGTTTTTACGAAAGAAAATTTTGGAAAAACCCAATCCCGGGAGATGCTCAAACAGGGATTTTGAGATTTACGATGGAAATATTTGTTTATAAATGGTTGCTATACCATTAATCTCTTTATTTATAAGGTTGTCAATGGTTACACATTTATAACTATTATAATTAGTAATCCATCCATTTATCCATCTTTTTTTCCCCCGATTATTTTAAAAAGTACCGGTAGTTTTTTATTTTTATCTCCCGTAAGTAACAACTAGATCAATGGGTAGTGGGTACATTTTTCGCTCCGCTTAGAATCTGAAAATTGTCTGTCTACTAAATTAGAGAGTATTTTTTATATCTCGTATGTTTGCTATGCATTGCAAATATCAATAATTATCCAGATTATCACCTGCAGGGTTAGGTTAGATGCTATATTTTATATGTTGTATTTTTGTGTATACAACTGCGATGAACAGTTATATATTAACATCATTAATAAAAAAAAAAAACCAGAAAAATTTAAATAAATACTAAAAGTCAACATAATGTGTATTTTGATTTTATACACATAATTGCTAATAACTTATTTAATACTAAAAATTTCTTCAATTGTCTATTATTCGTGGTATAAATAGCAACATACGTTAAATGGTAGAAGGCACTAATTTCAAAAATAATGAAAATGAATTATTTAGTTGTTTTTGTTTTTTTTATTCTTCAATATCTAAAAATTTCAGTTAATTCATTTAACTGCAGTCATGCCCATCAACTAGATATACGTTTTAAAGAAAATAAGTGTAAGTATTAAAGTTGTAGAATAAGTTTATAAATTCAAGATAAATATTTAGAAAATAATAAACTAGGTATATACTATATACTTAATAGGAATCACATTAATAACAATTAATAAACATTTTATTATAGGTGTTTTATTTTATTGATAATAGGTATCGTTTTTACAATTATTGAACGACTTATACCTATTACAAAACCAATAAAAAAATAATAATTTTTAAATAAATGTAATGCTTTAAATAAAAGTTCTTTTTTTTAAAAAAATTTAATATTATTTAACTTCCTGCAATTTTTTTTTTTTGAAACTAAGTATAAATGACTAATACTAAAAATGCATAAGAACTTAAATATGAATAATGTAATGAGTTTTCAACTGATTATTGCTGAATACCTTTGGCTTTCGTCTTACCTCATATACATTCAATAATTATAATATTTATATTCGTTTTAAATTTAAGACATTTTAGTACAGAGAAATATATAAATTTTATTTTTTGTTTATCAGCTGGTGTCAAATCAGTTTTTTGGCATTCGGGTGGTCTGGACGATGAAGGCGCGGGAGAGTTTTGTGACGAACCCCCTAAATTATTTAACACGATGATACTAGATGATAGCATCAACTATTTTATTATTTTATCGATAAAAAGTAAGAAAACATTATTTTAATTTTTAGTGAATGCTTGTAAAAGAAATACCTATACTTATAGTGACTTATAGTGCATTACCGCTCATTGCATAGCCTGGTCCCCGGAGGCTGGTCGTGCTTAAACCGCACATGGCATTATTTATGTGTTTTACTTATATGAACATTGTACACACTCATCGGCGTAACGAGGGGGGGTACAGCCCTCAATAGACTCTTTAGCTCATCCCTCCCTTTCGCATTTAAACCACATCCTTGAAAACAAAAAAACTATCATGCGTTCAATGTGTATAATAATTATGTAAATTATGGATGCATTGCTATTTTAGATGTAAACATGGTTATTACGCTTACACATTAGTTATTCCAGCTTTTCGCTGAAACAATCGTAGAGATGCACGACAAAATAAAATATGATTGGTATAGTTGTATACGAGGAAAATTAAAACGTACATAATAAAAAATATATATATATAAGGTCGACTGTGTCACAAAATATATTCAGTGATCCAGTTATACTATATTTATATAAAAATATAATAAGACTACTATTACCTATAATTATGCTTAATAGTTATACGCGTATTTAATACTATACTAGTCTAATCAGTAATAAAATAATAAATCTTATTACTGTAGAATAAAAAATATCTATACTCAATACATTGTTTACATTACATGATTAGTTACGTCCGTGTATATACTTAATATAAATGCATAAACTAATTAAGTAATATGAATACTAGTGCATAGTATACAATTTAGAATCAAATTGGATTAACATGATTTATTCTGTTTTATTTAATAAATCGGATTTTTTGGTTTGCTTCGCGCGATTTCGTCTTGGACAGTTTTCACTGTGTTAACTCTTTGTCTGTAAAAATATGTTGATTAACTTTTTAATAATGTAAATAATTGGAATGAAAGAGTTTTTTTTTTGAAATCATAACTAGAATAAAAACGTTGGAAACACCAAACAAAGCGATTTTTTTTTATTTTAAGGTGAGAGAGGTTTAAGTAGCGTTATATGAGAATGTAGGGAATGGATGGCATCTTTATATTATGTTTGCACTCCCAAACATATTAAGTAATTTGGTAATTTAACTTTTATACGGTCACCTGACTAACACGGGCATACGGCTCTGCCTTTTAAAGTGCGTATATTATATAAAATCTCCGAAAAAGCGGTTCAAGTGCTCACTCTGGGTCGATTGAAGGTGATGTGCTACCGGCGAGAATTCCATTTCTCGTGATCTGGCGACACTGCGCCTGCAGCGGTGTGGTGGCATTAATGACGGTTTCGGCTCGCGGACCTTGGTTGCCTGGTGGACGCCGGACGAGCAAAACAGCTGCAGCTTTGCGCCTCCCTCCATACGTTTAAATAATTATTTATCCACTCCGCGCTCCATCGTCCCCACCGATGAAATTAATCGCGGGCCCACGGCAGCACCCAGCTGGCCGTCCAGCCGCGTCGAGCCCCTCGCTAACATTCTCGTTCAGCCCCCTCCCCACACACGTCCAAACCGGCGTGCGCACGCCATTACCCCGATTCGTTTTCGGCGCCCTCAACACCGTCGAAAACCGATCGGCTCCCACCCCGCGACCGACGCGGCGCTTTGTCTACACGTCCGTGACCGGACCGGCGCGCGCATCGCCAGCAACCACCACCGGGCCGCTGCGACGACAGTGGTGCCGACTGTCGAGAGCGATCGCCGCCGTGTCCGTGTGTGACGTGTGTACTGTGTATCCGCGTGTATTTAATGCGCGAGTATGACTGTAATGCTGTACGAGTGTTGAGCTGTGTACCTATAGACTTGTGGTGTATTCGTCAATCGTCGTTCGAGTGTTGTGTGTGTGTGTGTGTGTGTGTGTGTGTGTGTGTGTGTGTTTGTGTGTCTGACCGCCGCATATTGTCGTTGCTCGTTTCGTTGCATTCGAACGTATTACGCTTGTCGTGCGGACGGCGATCGTTTAGCAATAGCTGTTACGGTGTCGAGCGGCTGTAGACGCCGACAAACGTGTAAAATTATCGTGCACACTCGGACGACGACTATCGCCGTAGGCCGCAGGCACGTTACACGATGCAATCCCAGACGCATCATCAGCTCCCCGGAGCCACGGTCATTCTGAAACTCGAAGAAAACGCGTCTGCTGGTAAGTGTCGAGGCTATAGCGCTTTTGCTTGTTATATTTCCAAGCCCAAAGGTAAATATCGTAGTCACGAATGACAATAATGACGTCGTCGCCGCGTCAGTTACACATTTATCGTTGTTAACCCAAGGGTGTAAAACGTGGACCGACCGATTCGTCGACGATAGTGTGATAGGTGCTCTGAGCACGGCACGCACGGCCGACTGAGATGGATCTACTTCACTCTAGCCCACCAAGTAGTAATTAGTAAGTCGTAACCATCGGTTTTATAAATATCATCAAATCGTCGTTTATGTCGTATCACAGAACCATGGAGGACTTGAGGTGCCTATTTCCAGCCACGTGATATTCGATTCTAACACTATACAACATTATATCGCATAATAGGCACCTATTTATCTATATTAAGTCGGTCATTGGTCATCAATTGTTTTTTATTGCAATATACACATGCACAGTAGTAGGCGTTATTTTCGTTATTGTTTAAAAGTCTTCTACGTTCATTGTTCGTCCGATTCGATCATATGATCGTATACTCTCCGCGCACTAACAAACCCATAACCTTTCTGTGTATTCGTCGTAATCATTCATACTCATAATATCCATCAGTGTCTTGTGCTTACTCAAAGTTGCCGTGTTCTTACTCCATTGTATTATATTTATTATGTGTTTGCCACTTAAAGTAATGTTTTTGATGCCCGCTATTTTTTCGATTGACAATAATGTGATGGTGATCCACATTAATTATGATCAGTATGTTAATAAATGCAACAGTTGTTACGGACAGACATGGGTTGGTGTTTCCCATAATCTTTGACTGAATGTATTTACGCTCCTAACCTAGGGTACAAGACGACTATGGTTGCCCTGTTAAATGTTAATAAAATATTGTTGCTTTGATGCAATTTCTTCTTGAGTATTTATTAATGAGTACCGACTTGGGTTCCAGAACTTTAATATTTGAATATGTACAAGAAATATACATAGTCTATGATTTATTGCAAATTTAAATTTAGCATTATTACAAGTTGTTTATTTTTTTATATTGCTATTTGCTTTGACAGCCAATACATTTTTCAATAATAAATATTAAAGCTACATAGGTACCTAGATAGTGAGTGGTTTATTACAAGGACGTGATGAGAACAATTCAATTTGATCATTAACTGTATTATTTTGTTGGTGAAAGTTTATTGTGTATTGCCATTGATTATGCAACTTTTAATTATTCAAATTTGGTTGGTAATTCAGCAAGTTTGTTATAAGTCATTAAGTAACGTATTAAATAACTTATGACCTTTCTATTTTATCAGGTGTCTTTATTTTGTTGATATAGGTACATTAACTATAAAATAGTGTGCAGAATATATCCGTTTAATCAGATTATGTCCATATAATTTTTCATAAATTTAAAAATGTTGCTTTTATTTAGTTGAACAAGCTTTTTAGATGATCAATTTTGTACATAGAATTAAACTTGAGTATTGAGAGGAAAATTAATATATTTTAAGAACTATATTGTATAGTTTTTGTGTTAGATTCAATCCAATTTCATAAATCAACATCAATAAATTTACTGTTTAATTTGAAAGTTGTGGTCGTATCTATAGATATTTTGAAATGTAATAAAAAAAACAAGTTCAGAAAGTTCACCTTGCAAGCATTCTAAATTCCAGATTTCCAAACGTATTTTAATACAATGCAATTAACCCCATAATAAACTATAATTACAAATACAATTTAAAAAGAGTTTAAGAACCTTAATATTTTGGTAGTATATTTTTATTAGTATGAATTTATATTAAATACTCTATACAATAAGTAATTAAATTAATATCAACAATTGTAATTAAATATCTTAGTTACTAAAATACAACTCATATTTTTACCTCGCACATTACATCATCTCCATCTTCTCCACATACCATTTATTATAGTAATTAAAACTTAAAAATAATTTATATTCTACTTCATTAAAATTACTTGAAGGTGATTGCCAATACATTTATAATTTATATGTCTATGTAGAAGGTTACCCAGAGTAAAGTTTAAATCTAATAAATTAAATTTTTTTACAGGATTATTAGAATTGGCACATAGAGAATACCAATCTGGAGATTATGAAAGTTCCGAAAGACATTGTATGCAGCTCTGGCGTCAAGAATCTAATAACACTGGTGTATTATTACTTTTATCATCAATTCATTTCCAATGCAGGCGTTTAGATAAGTTAGTTCACTGTTTATTTAAATATAAATATATCCTTTATTTTTTTAATTTTTTAATTTTCCTTTAGATCGGCCCAGTTTTCATCAATGGCTATTAAACATAATCCGTTACTAGCTGAAGCTTACAGTAATCTAGGAAATGTTTTCAAAGAACGTGGACAACTTCAAGATGCACTTGATAACTATCGTCATGCTGTACGTTTGAAGCCAGATTTTATCGATGGTTACATAAATCTAGCTGCTGCTCTAGTAGCTGCAGGTGATATGGAACAAGCAGTTCAAGCATATGTTACAGCATTACAGTACAACCCTGTAAGTTTTAATTTTAATTCAAACTAGGATTTTTTATATACAATTAATTAATAAATTTAATTTATTTAGGAATTGTATTGTGTCCGAAGCGATCTTGGAAATTTGTTGAAAGCATTAGGCAGATTGGATGAGGCTAAGGTAAAGACAAATGCTAATTGTACTACTTAATTAATTTTTCAGGTGTTCTGTTGTAGATTGGTCACTGATAAAAATAGTATACATTTAATTGAATTATAGTTTTTTTTTATTTTAACAGCTCAAGACCGCAATTGGATCTCATCTATTGCGCGAAATATGACTGAATTTTTTGAAACAAATGATTGAATGAATTTTGTTAGCTGTGGCTTTATTATTCTTAATTGATTGGTTCAAAATGTTCAGTATTATCAAAATAATTTTATTCCGTGAACAATAATGTATTTTTTGGTTGTTTGCGGAATTTCAGTTTTTAATCATTATGTATGTTTTTTTTTTTATATAAACATATACATATGAAATTTATGAATAATCATTTTCACTATTGCCATTAGTTATAATTTTAAATATAGATGAGTTTTGAAAACATACATAATGATTTAACTGACGTGCGCGGCGCTTGCATATTTTTATTTTCGCGCGGAAAAAAATTAAATGTTTTGTTTAAAAAAATTAAGACTAATGGAAATTTCAAACAAATTTTAATTTGTAATTTTAGTTTATTACTTGGTTTTATAGACCACTAATTTTTTTAACATGAGCATTTGATTTTTTTCATTGTATTCTATGAATATAGATAAAGCACTAGTTTGCATTATTTAATCTGTATTTGTTTCATTTATAATTTATATGCAATTATTTAATTTTGTATCATGACCGGTATATGATTTAATTACTTATAGTTTAATAAAGAACTTAGAAATGTCTTATAAAAGAGATAAATAACAGATTAAGTATTGAAACCTATGTGTTTTTAGTGATGAATACCCAATTGCTGTCTTTTAATTTTTATGGAGTAAGTTTTACTCAGCATTTAAAAACTAAGTATATTTTTATTATTTACATTAGATCTATCGTAAAGCAATTATAACTTCTCTTTTTTAATTTATTTATTATCTAATATTTTAATTTATTTAATGATAAAAATTCATGTTATTTCCTCCTTTTTTTAAATTTCTTATAGTAAAATATTTATTTATACTTATATGAATCTGTAGTAGTCTTAGTAATCTGACCATGTGGAATTTTAATATGTATACTAGGTAAATCTAATCATTTTTGTTAGTTTTTTACTATTTATTGAACTTATCAAGTTATAAAATTTCAGTAAAATGGCCTTAATCTATTATTTTATTTTAATTGTCATGTGTGTCATGTGTATATATTGTATATAATTTTATAATAGCTATTAAATGTCTAACACGTAATAAATACATAAATAGTTTAATTATTATAAACTTTTGAAAACAAAAAAATATTAATACTGTGTTTAATCACTGCTGTATTATTATTTGAGATTTGGTCATATATATGATAACCATTAAAATATGCAATATTTGTTAATAATTCAAATATTTAACAATTTCCAAGTGCTTAATATTTCAGCTCTAAATGTATACTATTACTGAGATTACTGCAGTTATTTTTGTATAAGAAAAATATACCATAACTTCTAAAATTACCATATCTATATTCTTAAAATATTTATAATTATCTTAATCTTTACAATAGATCGACATATCAATAACTTTGATTCATCTAGTTGATGAGATTACATTTAAAGTTTTCAATGCGCCGATCTACAACAAAAAGTTACCAATGTACCTTTCGTTGTTTTTTGTCTTTTATCTCCTTTTCCTGCAGTTTCTTTTTATTGTCATCCAAATTGTTTTCCTGGTTTCAAAAAGTGATGGACTGTCTTCCTTATTATTGATGGTAAGTAATTAAAACAAATCTTTGCCACTTTCTCGATCTGAGAATTTTATTATCTAATAATTATATTTTCGTTAAATCAATTCTTATAAGCCTTAATTTTTTGTTTGTGAAAAAAAAAGTTGGTTACATTTTATTTTAATGTACAGATTCAATTAATTTTTAAAAACATTTAAGTATAAGTTTTTGATCGAGAAAGTATTCTTTCAAGGCTGTATTTAGGACTCATTTTAGAGCTAATTCAAAATTTGATTAAAATGCTTATACTTTTGATTTTAACTTATTAATTATAACACTGCTTTTGTAGTTAAAATTTAAATCTTACACTTATAATTCACTACAATAAAAAGTAATAAGATAGTTTTTGCATTTGAATGAATACAGTCTTGAAGTTAATCTAATATTTAAATTCAACTTCATTTCAACAATTTCAATGAAACTATTTTTTTTAAATTCGTAAATTCTGATAATTATTTTTTATGAAAGGAACTAGGTTTTTTTATAAATATTTATTAAGAACAAGCAGTGCATACTAATATCATTCGGATTTTTTTTTTTAATTTCAGGTACCGTCTCAATTTATCTAGGTCCATGATACGAAAATGTTGTGTATTTAATTGATGAGGATGTACGGCGAGTGTGTTCCTATTTCCTGAATAGCTACCACCTCATACATTAATAGGTACAAAGTAATTCACTCCTCTAAAAATCAAATTTTGTAAACGGGAAATTACACCAAAAGTTCTAAATTTATTAGTAACCACTCGCCTCACACTCTCGTAACAATGTTCATCTCAATGGTGACAATGCTGATTTCACAAAAAGGGCCAAAAATTTATTTTATTTTTGTTCTAATATCATAATTCTCCAAAACTTCTTTGAGAAAATTATGATATTTAAAAATGTGATTAGTACATTATAATAGTATATTTAATAATAAGTTGTCAATAATCATAATTTTCTCTAATTGAAGTGGTTAAATATATTAGATGTTAGGATTTTTTTTTCTTAACAAGTGCATTTTTTGTTTTTGTTTATAGGAATGTGTCAAGGAATGCGAAGTTAATGACGAAGCATGCGCGCTAGTGTACATTTTCTCTCCTAACACTTCTATTGTGTTAAAATATAAAATATAAAGTATGGCTTAAGCGCGTTTAGGTCCCTTTATAAACATAGTACGATTTCAAAAATATCAGAATATTTTCTTGTCGTATTATGTTGCGGCGTAGTTGCGCGTTTTGTCTGCTGGCTGTTAAAATTATTATAAATGCCTTTCTTCTCTTAACTAAAGAAAATTAAAATTGTTTTATCAAGTGTTTCCCATATAAAATTATTTTAGCAGCCTTTACAGATAAATTTTAGTCTTGATTTAGACTGGCATTTACATGTCTTCTTCTGCGCTTACCCAACTTTTTAAAAACTTTTTGGAGAGGAATTTGTACATAACACTTTTTTTAATCTGTTTTCCGTTTACACTTAAACTATAAGACACAGCTATTGCTTTTTATTAATTGTTTTTCTTTTTATTCCTTTCCTTAAATCTCCTTTGGGATCCTTTTATATTTTATATTTACAGTCGTGCTATTTAAAAGCAATTGAAACCAGACCAGACTTTGCTGTTGCTTGGAGCAATCTAGGATGTGTGTTCAACTCTTTGAATGAAATTTGGTTAGCTATTCATCATTTTGAGAAAGCTGTTGCTTTGGATCCAAACTTTTTGGATGCATACATAAATCTTGGAAATGTTCTAAAAGAATCAAGAATATTTGATAGGTAAGTTTAGCTAATTACTTTATTTTGATAATATATATAATATATTCATAGATGCAAATAGTGTTTGAGATTTGGGGAAGGACTAAAACCGTAGTTATTCAACGAGACATTTATGGAAGTAATTATACCTAAAAAATTTAAGTATTGTTTAGGGGCTATTGGAAAAAAAAATTTGGGGGGAGTTTAGCCCCTAAAGCCCTTCTCCTATTTGTGCCTATGAATATAATATTTAAAATTCTTATTTAATGTCTTGGCCATGAATTGGATGTTAAAAAAAGTTAGTGTCTAGAAGTTAAGTCAACAAAAATATTAACTAATTTTGTTTGTCAACACATAATATAAAACTTGTGTTTGATTATATTTTAAAATGAAGAAATAGCAAGACAAAAATATCGATAGTAAATGTTGATTGTTAATGAACAATATTCTGAGAATTGGTGATCATTATGGAAGGATGCTTAATACTTAAACTTATAGGAAGATTTTTTAAATAATAGGTTATTCGTAAATAATACAATAAATTATATCTATAAATAATAATTTAATTTGAGTATAATGTGTTAAAATGTTAATTTTAATTAATTCTCAAAATTACTTTACATATTACTTTATATTTGATAAAAATATAATATTTAAACCAATACATTCTTATGTTCATTGGAATAAGAAATAAAAACATAATATTTTATGTCTGACTATAAAGTTATTTGTGTAAATTAAAGCCTAATTTATTTTAGATTCTGAGTGTAGTGATGAATGTATTGATTTTACAATGATTTGTGTTTTTTATTTATTTTATTATTTATGTCGGTTATCATTTTTTAAGGTAGTAGTAATGCTTCGAATTTTTACATCAGCATCTTTTCTGGTAGAAAAGAGAATCTTGTTGGTACTTTGGGGGTCAATAGTAAAAAATTCTTAAATAGTTACAAAAGCATCGGGTTAGTGTAACTCAAAATCGAATTACTGTAAATACTTAAAATGTTCACTAAATGTTTATATAACAATTTTATATACATGGTTAAATATTCAAAATATTTAAGTTTTTTTTTTAAGCTTTAGGCATGAAAATTTTTATATTTATTAAATTATTGTCAATAATTATAATGTATGATTTTCTTCCCGGTTAAAACAAAACGCTCACAATTTAATACAAGGGGTTCCTCATAAGTTTTTATTATAGTAGTTCATAAATACTAAAGATACATAGGAATTTTTTTTTTTTAAAGCATTTAAAGTTCATTTTTTGACGAAATTTGTCAAAATCACGATAGTTTGCAAATTATTTTCAGTTAGAAATTCATAAAAAATATTATTTTTTTATTTAAGATTTGATTAATTAAAACAAGATCCCAAATTAAATAAAAAAAGATTTATAAGTTTTGTTCTTTCTACTCTTTAAAAATATTTCAAGTACACGTCATGCACAATTATTTTTATACGCATTTGAAGTTCAAATATTGTTAAAATCTATACGCTCTACTGTTACGGTGCTTGGCGTATCTGCCTTTGTGTTTTTTATACACTCTTTTTCTAATTCTCGCCATCACTGATAATATTAGTTTATTTTTTTTTTTAAATATTCAGACTACAGGCCGTTTGGCCGCCATAATACTAATAGCTGTAATATAATATTATAAAATATCTTAGATTGACAGACCGTCTCCGTTCAGAGTATTGCTTTTTGTATAAAATTATATTATATTGAATTCAAATTAAACACCATCCATTACAGTGATCCACTCGAAATCTACTCTACTATGTCTACAGCAGAGTGGTACTCATTTGCCACCTTTTAAACAATTATTGGTAGATTTTATTTTAATTATATCCTAATTTAAAAAGCTGGACTGTAAGTTTTAAGTATCTCGTTTTTTTTTTTTGTAGGTATTGTTCATGTAATAACATGCGAGTTTTGTAATTTCATAGTTCTAGAAGAACAAACTAAATGAAAAACGTTTAAGTTTTAATTGAAAACGAGAAATTCAGTTTTTTTTTGTTTTTTAATTAAATAAAAACATTAATGGACTTTTTTATTTTATAAAACAAAAATATAATTTACATTTTATATAAATATTATACATAATATCCAATAAACAATTCACAGAAATGTTAATTGTATAAAATGTATTTCTTGAGAATTGTTTATTTTATCGTACATTTTATTTCGGTGAATTATCAAGTCGTAAAAAACTAAATTCCTATTATTTTTGCGTAAATGTATGCATTTTGGGAACCCCTATTGAACATTTGGCCGTTACCATAGTTACTACTGGCATTACAGGCTCTACCCATATATCTACAGTTTGTGATTTAATACTAATGACTAGCAATCTGTCCTATTCTACAGAAATTCTATATAATATAATTAATATGTATAAAGTAATATGTGCCTATTTAATCGTAATATATCTTTAGAAATTCTACAGTTTATTTTTAGCGTAATTCTATAATGTATATCTACATATTTATAACTTCAAAGTTTTATACAATATGGTTAATATTAAGAATGAAAAAACGAAACTATGAGTACACATATCATCCCTCTTCCCATAAATTAATGAATTTATGTAAAGGTTACCTAATGCAATTGTTGTATAAATTAAGTACATATTATTTGTTTATATATTCCTTGTACTTAAAAAATTGATTAATTGTATTACTTATTTGACTTCGTTATATGTAAATTTCACTGTATATTATTTGCGTATATATTTATTTTATTACTTTTGTTAATTAATAAATGTAATAATTAGAAAAGTAGAAAGGTAATTAAAACACCAGATTTTAATTTCTAAAATTTGACCGAGGATAATAACCACTTAATTAAATATAACACTTATCTTAAATTTTTTTTTTTTTTGATGATTTTTGTCTTTAGATTATATATTTTAATAACTCGGGAACTACATCTTCGAATTTTGATTTTCAAAAAACTTGATCACTTAACAATTTATAACAAAAAAAGGTTGTTCTCATTAAAAAAAAAAAAGTTTGTGTTGCCACAGATGGTATAAAAAAAAAATGGTATAAAAAATCTAAGTTTTTGATATTACGATTCTTAATTTATCTTAAGAACTCAATAAACCAGAATTTGAATAAATTAATTTTAAAAAAAAAAAATTAGTGGTTAGCTGCTTGATGAATTATTCTGTACATTGGAATTATTTACTTTATAAGTATGATGATTATTTAGTAACTCGTAATTCTGGGATAAAGAAGCTTCCATTATTTTTCTTCAAAACAGCTACGAGCTTGCTTTATATATCATCAGATTCTCTTATACAATATATGTATTTTACTATATTATGTGTTTAAGTATCAGTAGAATAAATACTGATTAAATTATTATCACAATTGATGGTCTTATTGTTGATAATTTCGAGTTTAATTTCAGTTCAATGGTTATGGTATAAGATTAGGATTATTTAAATAAATATCTCCTCTAAAATATTATGGAAATCTTAATTTTCCTTGAAGTGTACTTTGGTATTTGGTGTTTGGTATATTGTTATACTTATAGAAAAATAAAATACTGAAAATAATTTAGTGGAAAATGCTTCACTAATTTAAGTAGTAATGTTCGATTATAATTTAAATACTACTAAAGATGAATTTAAATTTCTCTCATATATTATATCATAGGCAAAATTACAAAAAATAAAAATTCGTCATCTTATTAAAATAAAATGAAAAATATTATTAGTGATGTTGCGTACACTATTTAATAACAAAATCAGAAGACATAAAATTTAGGTGTCCACTGCCCATATATTTTTTTCTATATTTAAAATCTAAATAAATACATCTCTTAAATATTTATTCTAAATTTTATTGTTAATGTTTGTATTTGTATTAATATTTCAAATTTGAATCTTGACGATAAATATGACATTGTAAAATTTAGTTTTATTAATTAAAATGAAATAGCAATGTATATGTATATATTATTGAAATAATCGATTTTTTTTTACTTAGATGTGTCGAAATATAAATTCGTTTAGACGATTGTATGTATAATTATATATTATGTGTGAATATAATACAATTGTTGTTTCGTTGGAGATAAAATGGTTGGTAATTATTTATATTTTGAAAAGGGCTTGCGTTGTCGGTAACTTGTCAGTGTTAAATTTCATTAAAGATGAGCAAGGTTATCATTTTACGTTGTTATCTTGGACGTTTATTCATCCCTAATCGCTATGTAGTATCATAAATAAATTCCATTATAACGAACGGACACCTATTATATTTTTATTTATCGCTTGTGTAATCTGACTGTAATAATATCACGCGCGTGTGTGTACACTTAAACGTACGTAAGTTATGTTTACTGTATCACGTATCGTTCGATCCGTTGTAGCGACAATTGTGCTGCGTGAAACGCTTGTGTACCTACAACGACAGCGATGGTGGGCTTCATCGTGAATAACGAAGTGATTTTATATTTTTACATACGGCTTAAGAGTGTGGTTACGTTTATGATTTAAATTTTATTGTATACGATCTGTGGTGTGTTAAGTGCGGATTTCGCTTATTATATATAGTATTTTTATATAATATATTCCATCGAGACGACGGGGATCGGCGAGAGGAAGTCGACGACAACGATAAAATATATTTTATTATTACATATGTGCGTTTCGAATGGAAGGGTTGATGGGTGGGTGAGTGAGTGCAGAAAGAAAAAAATCCCAACCAGAGATCGAATAGTTCCGTCCACCACCTCGAGCACAGTTTCGAACCCTCTGCACAAGATGAGCATTCAGCTCTGCGTCCTCGATGCGTATAATGTAATATGGGTATAGGTACCTATAGGCACATTTTGCGGCATCGTCATGGCGACCGCGGTGGCTGAGCACGGCGCGCCACAGTCGCGGCCGCCTGTTGCTCGGCGTCGTTCGCGCTGGCGCTCATGCCTCGTTGTACGGGAGCGGGCTGAGCGAGGCACGCAATATAACCAAGTCGGCGCCGTCTGTCCGTGTCGCCGCTGCAGTCGTGAGTCGCGTTCGCCGCGCGTTTTTCCTACGCTCGCGGCGGCGGCGACCGCGTGCGTATATGATGGCCGCCCTCGCGCGTGACTTCGGGAGAGTGGCCGACGGCCAACAGCGTCCGCGGTCACTTTTGGCGAGCATCATAATTTATTTTATAACTAGTAGTTTGAGGACCGCGTGTCCGTCACTCTCCCCCTCCTCCCTATCAACGATCGTCTCGGTGCATGTTCGTTGCAGTATTCCGTTGGCGTAGCAAATCTCATACCGCGGAAGTGTGCAATGGACTACCAGTGCATCGTCGTGTACACCATCATAACGATACTGCCGCCCGATGAGCAGCGCAGGTACGACGAGTCGCGGTTTTCCGCTGTGCTTCGGGATGGTCCGGCCGACGGATGTCTTGGCGTCGTTAAACGGTGGATGAGAAGGTACACGACGTCATCATAACATAATAATACACGCATTAATCACCGCTGCAGTGACACCACTGGGAGAAGGGGAGGATTCCTGCTGAGGAAAAACGTTTTAACACGACAAAAATATATGAATTGTAAAAGACTATTGTTCACGCACGTTATTTTATTTATTATTTTGTTATACTTTCAATCTAATCAACGATAAATAAAACACAATTTTGTTTTATACTTTTATCAGCTAAAATGTGCTATTATTTCGTATATTCCGGTCCGAGGAGGTTGGGTATTTACTTTAAATAATTGCCGATTGTAGGATATAATTTAAATGACTTACGTTTTCCGTTTTAGAAATCCTGTTTTTATATATTGTCTTTTCGTCACCATAATATTATAATATAATACTATTGTGAAGTGCAGGATAGTGCCACTGCAAATGTTTATGATATTGCCATATTGGCTGGCATACTTAGGCTAGTTACTACCTATCATGTACCAGAGTAAGTTGAGAATTAGTTATTCTGAATTAATGTACAAACCTTCCTCTCCAAAACAAAGTAATTCGTTTTTCGATTACTCAGCTTATGGTACCCTCTCCCAATTAAAAGACTAGCTACGCCTTAATGGGTTGTTATACAGTGGTGATCAAGGGGACGGAGGGGCCGTTAGTTGACTAAACGTGTACTGCAAGGTAATAATATTAAAACTCTCAACATATATTATTTAGTGTACGCATTGTGTTCTTCGGTCTAAGGTCCAAACAGTTAAAGTGGTGGCAGGTTTTGTTTGTCTGCCTCAAGCTTGGTGAACTGAACTAAAAACCGAAGAAAACTGAGAAAATATATTTATATTGCGATTTTAATTTCTTTGGTTCCACTCGTCATTGCTCTTCAAACCGTGGCAAGAATGGAATTGATTTCTTTTTGAAGGGTTTCGTTCAGTTATAGAGGCATAGGACTTATACACTTGAACACACACACATACACTTACACGGTTTATTATACCTTTGGCGTCGTTGGTTTTTTGTCCCGCAGGAAAACCCTGCTACAGGGGTAGTAGAGCTACTGTTGTGTAGTTGTTGTGTCGGTGACATTAATGATCCCTGCCGTCGCCGCATGTGGTCATTTTCGTCGAACTTTCGTGCGTGCATGTACGTGCGTCCTGTTTTTCGAACAATATTGAGCGTCGCATCGTCTACCGCTGTTTTTATATTATAACGTTTTTTACACATATATATACGGAAGCAATCATTTTCGTTATTAACTTTCGTTTGCAAAATGTAATATCTATAGAGAAGTTCCACAGTTCATGAGCCTAAGTATACACCCCCGCGTGCAGTGCTGTGGTGTATGGATTGTTGTTACGGTGGGAATATGGGATTTCACGTGTAACTTCCGATTAATAGATTAAAACTTTAAATAGAAAGTAGTTGCGTGTTCTTGTTTAGTGTTTTATTTACAACTTGTGCAGGATCAAAAGTTTTAAAACCCATGAATTTATAATTATATATATCTACGTAAAATAACCATAATATTAATTTAGTTGAGTCACTCTTGTAGCAACGTTTTGAATCTCGCAAACTGTTTGGACACGCGCCAGGATTTTATCTAAATATAAACTTTTTGGAAAACTTTTTTCATCTTTTTTAACTATGTACCTACATAATATTATAAGAGTACTATGTAGTAAAGTGTATAAGAGTTAGGCCAAGGTTATGTCGTTTTGTGCGTATATGCATGCTGCAGAAGTATTTTTATTCGTGATGTGACCATTCTACTGAAAAGTATATAGTATTATCCTTTATATTGCTTAAAAGGATTACATCAACTGCGTATTAACACGATTAACCTAATATATTATAACGCTTGTCCTGTTTCTAAACAATATCTACAACGACAATTTAAACAGAATTAACGTCATATTATAAATGAGCTCCTCCACACAATTTATTGTTTTACAAATTTAATATCAGTATTTTGGTAGATACGCATAATATCTCTGGTATACGTGTATTCGTCATATTTTCGTTGTTTGTTTCCCATACATCTAGGAAATTTTAAAAATTTGAACTTATTTCTTTTAACTTTTTTTTTTTATTATTATTATTATTTATTCCAATTTTTAACAAACGAGGTTAGTTACTTTCAAAAAATTTGAATTACAGTTTGGGTTTGTAATAAAATATTATTATTATTTTATACGTATGATTTATTTAACAGTTCCATTAAACACATTGCTCATTGGTTATAATTTATATAAATTATAATTCATCAATTATTTCGTATTGTGTCTGTAAATAGTATCTGTCATGTGCAAAATATGACTTGTTTAATGCACCACATTTCTTTCTTTCTATTCACAGTTTATAAATGAGAATAAAATATACTAGTACTACAGAAACCCCGGGGGGAATAAATCCATATATGTATCGTACAACAATTTTTCAAACTGGCAGTCTGAAGGTTATGATTTAGATTATCTATTTCCACGTGTATAGTGTACAACAACATTTTATTGATTTATTGATTATTAACAATTCTGATAGCGGACCACTTAAATTTGTCGAATTTGTTGTAATTCGTTAGTTAGTATTTTATATTTTAATTCTAATAATATTAGATTTTACTTAAAATACAAGCTTGTATACTATAATATAAAATATTTACTTTTCATGGTGTTATTTTGTTAACACTTAATAATACCGCCTACTTTTCTGATACAAAGCACCACGTATTGGAGCGTATTATTAGTTATTACATATTAATATTCTACCATATATTATCAGGTATTATTCAAATAAGCAGTAGGAAATGGCAATAGTAAAATTGTTTACGAATGTAGGCAGTTAAAATAAAGTAGATAATTAATTAATTTAAATTCCAACATACCCATAACCTCATCCTATAACAATATCAAAAAATACAAATTTATCATTTTTAAAATTCATCTATGGTATTATATCACTATTATATATTCACTATTCAGTTATCCGACATCAACATTCTACTTCGTAGAGCAATAAGAAAAAATTCTTAAAATAAGATCCGTTCTATATATATTATTATTTTAATTTGTATTTTTCAATATATTCTCCACTAATACAATCTGTGATACTATAGATTATATATCACTGTCTTTTATAAACTATATAAACCGAATACCTTATTCTAAGTAGCATAAAGTAAAGTATATGCTATAATCTATATACGATTATGAGGACGAAGCTTTTTATTATTATACAATATTGATATCAAGTCATACTCTTAATTCTATTATTATTGTCATTGTGTTATTATACATTAAGTTTTACGTTTCGTTATTAAAGTTCAATTTTTACAATGTAGGTATACGACAATAAAATATATTTTACTAGTAGGAACTAAATACTAATATACCTAACTAAAACAACACGGACTCATGAATACTGAACAATGTTTTTTATTAAATAATGCTGTTGTAAACTGACAGTTTGTATGCTTAGGACTTTTTTTCTATTGTTTTCTTCCGTTCTTTCTATTCGTTGTAGGTACATATATGTACAATACAGTTCACCGTTTCAACATTTATAATATCCAATATTGCGATATATCGTATTATATTTTTATACTTTCTTCTTTTCCAGTAAAAATATTATCCAAAACGTAAATTTGTATACTCAATGCAATCAATAGATTTTCGTGTAGAAATAAACTTTAAATGTTCACAAATCCGTAACATTGTCATAAAGTCGTTCGTGTTTTCTATAATAGCGTGTTTTTTGAACTAAAAAACATTTCAATTATAATACACTTATAGATAACTATATAATATGCAAAACGCTAATCGTGTTTACGAATCGATATAAAATAACTTAAAGTTATTCTTTTAATCTGTTGGTGTTGTATAAGAAATTTACTTGTTTTTGTATTTTTTTCCACTATTAACCAACCCCACAATTGATTTCATAATAATTTATTATTTTAAACGTTTATCGTACTTATAATTGGACTTTTTAAAATATAGGTATTTTGTGATATTTTTTTAATAATCTGCAAGCAATATTTTATTATAAATATATTTTGTATTTGGTTAGTTACTAAAACTGAATTCGTAAAATATATATTATTTTTCTTTAATTGTTTTCTTCTTTGATTGTTTGAAAATGGTAGACTGAGTTTATCTGCAAATTTTTTTATTTTCGCTGTGTACTGCATTTGTAAGTTTGTATGCGAGTATAAAGTAAATAAAACAGTTAACATTTTTATTTAAACATGAAGTTAAAGTATAATGTAAAATAAATATTTTTTTAAACATTGAATACGAAGAAAATATACGGAATATACCGAGGATTAATGTGGAAATACGTTTGACTAAAATGTGATCTGGAGAATGTGACCATGAATGTTTATGAAATTAAAACTTAATAACTAAACGTAAAAAAGTAATATATTTGAATTTACTAACAGAAAAAAAGCACCTCCGTGCCTAGTTGTAAATGGATATTAATTTATATATATTTACTATTTACTTATCGATTCTCACTATCTCAGTGTGCCATTTGTGTTTGAATAATATTTTATATTTTGTTTATACATTGTTGATCAATACTTTTATTTAGCATGATTGCATTTTATAAAATATTCCATTTTAATAATTGTATTTGGTAAATTTAATTTAAGATTTTCAGTTAGTAGTATTAACAATTTTGTTTTACCTAAAACCTAAATTTTACATAGATTATACTAAATATATATCGTTAATATCATTAATTATGCAGATTTTTATAGTTAACAATAATAACGAAATTGAATAGTTAATATTATAGTAATAATATTTCAATGAGCCTATTTTTGATATTGATTCCATAATATAGTTACGTTTATAATATATCTATTTTGATATTGCCGAGGTCTTGTAAGATGTTGTCATAAAAATATTAATTAATAGGTTAAAATTATGCTGTTTAAAAAAAATATCTAGAGAAAATCTTAAGTAATGTTAATTTATTAATAATAACCGAGGTTTAATAAATGTTCGTTTCTTTATAAATCATACTTCTCTGCGGGTTGTGCTGCAGTAGCTGAATATATTAATTCTACAAGTTTGCTAATTCAATTAATTTCATCTCAAAGTAATAATTAATTCTATTTAGGTGTTGTTAATATAATGCTATTCCGTGAAAGTACATTTATGATATATATACTATACCATAAATATTATAAAAGTACAGACTGTGTCGATATAATTTTATTCCGAACTTCAAACCTTTGTTTTAAACTTAATGTAATTTGTAAAGTTTATGGTAAACATAACGTAAAATTTAATAAAAACGATTTCATATATTTTAAAAATAAAAGTACCTATATATAATGAGTTCGATGTTTGTGAACGGCATGACTTAAAAAATAAAATTGTATGTAATAAATAATAACACTAATAACTAATACGTAATTTAGAATAATTATAATTAATTATGATTCAATTAATGAAAACTTTCTTGGTTATTATTTTCATTCAACTGCTTTGTTATTTATTTTACTTTTGACTTGTTAATGCTGTAGCTGTAAAATTGTTTTGTTCATGATATATACTACGTGTGTTTTGCTTCTCAACATTTCGTTTTTTCCTATGAATTTATCGGCATTATATCATTCGATCGGATAAAATTTAATTTGCGCTGTTGTCGTCTTTGGCGGGGTAATATCGACCTCCTCAAGAAACTATGTATAGCCTATATAGACTTATATAACTAGCAGCATGTGCACGACGGCTAGGAATTCTGTTCCTGACAATCTAGATTCGCACGTATAAATGCACAATATACTATATTATTAGGTAGGTACACACCGGCAACAATATTCTGTCCTCGTTTGGCCCGTCAACTATATTATATACAAAATCGTTGTCGTTCGGCTACATTAGGCGCGGCGGCTTTTGTGTGTATGGGGCACCACCGTCGTCTTTTCAGGTCGAGTAAATTAAACTTCGCGTGTCGTCGCAAGATTGTACGGAATTTATATACACCACGTTACTCGTCATAATATTCAGTATACACACACGCGGTGTGTATGGTATATATGAGTGATCCGTTTAAGCGACCGACTTTATTTACGAGTATTACTATAGTTAATATAATATCATTGGACAATAAACAAAAAAATACGCGTTAACTTGGTTTGAATAACAAGTACTTTTTTCACGTCATTTAATTACTTATTTCTATAATCTACATGTTTGTTTTCATAATTAGAAGCAAAAAATATTTTGCTTTCATACATTATATAATTGAAGTAGTTAACTACAGATTTAAACTTTACTGTATCGCTCATCTAAACTTTAAAGATTGCCTATTAATTAAAAAAAAACAAATTATATTATTTTCAACATTCGATATTTATTTATGCTTAACGTTTTAATAATTATAATTATTTTCGTATTACAAAATAATATAAAATAAAAATGTCTCTAGGTTGACGTTAAAAAAATCAATATATCTTTAAAAATACAAAAATAAACTAAGACAATTTGTAATATGATTACTGAAATGGATAATTTCGTATGATGCGAACTTTAGTGCAGACGACAGCCGACAGGGTAAACTGGTGTGCGAGTGTGGTATTACATTGTTAAAAGTCTTTTCGGGAATATTAAGAACAGCGCTTATCGATGGACCATGGACACATAAATACCCAAACAATCAAATTAATATAGTCATATGGTGACGCAATAAAGAGTTTAGACTTACGACTTCTTTATAGTTGTTTATAGGCAGTACTTGTTCTAAATCGTCTCATAGACAATTAAAGTGCGTGTGTTCGACGCAACTTATTTTTAGTTTTCTTTTCATTTTAAAAATTATATTTTTTTTGTCATTGTATCACCTCGAAATTGATATCTTTTAGTTCGAATGATTTATGATTTTCAAAGAAAATTAAAGCTCTGATATCAGATATAACAGGGTCAAAATGATTTTGTGTGGATAAAATATGTGTTTTCAGTAGAGGAGTTGATTTAATTTATACAAACGTCAATATTGTATTTTACTTTGATTCATGAGGTTTTGAATCCCACCTTCATACGTTTTACAATATTTTACTATCATTTTTTCTGTATGGTTTATCAACAAATATATACCATGTTTTTATTTTATCCCTTAAAGATTATTGTATCTATTTTGGAAATAAATTTATCAAAATCATGAAATGTTAAAATTTTGGACAATTAAATGTTATAACCATCACTTTGTGATTAAATTATATTAAAGCATCATTTAACTGCTTCACTACTTAAAGGCCCTGAATATAATTATAAATTTTGTTTCAGGTCTGTATCTGCTTATCTACGGGCACTGGCATTAAGCCCAAACAACGCTGTCGTCCATGGGAATTTGGCTTGTGTTTATTATGAACAAGGGTAAGTATAAACTAAAAATTTGTTTATTTCTCGAAAATTACATCTTTATTATTTTTTTTTATTATTATTTAGACTTATTGATTTAGCTATTGATACATATCGCCGTGCTATAGAGCTACAACCCAACTTCCCGGATGCCTATTGCAATCTGGCTAATGCTCTAAAAGAAAAAGGACAGGTATTTTAAACACTTTTTTATAAGTTTTATTGTGCCTTGATTATTATGTTGTTTATTGTAGGTCGTAGATGCTGAAGAATGCTACAATACAGCTTTGAAGTTATGTCCAACACATGCAGATTCTCTGAACAATTTGGCCAATATAAAACGAGAACAAGGTTATATAGAAGAGGCAACTCGGCTGTATTTGAAAGCTCTGGAAGTTTTTCCCGAATTTGCTGCTGCTCATTCCAATTTGGCTTCTGTTCTTCAACAACAAGGCAAATTAACCGAAGCCTTAAACCATTATCAAGAAGCTATTCGCATTCAGCCTACGTTTGCAGATGCATACTCAAACATGGGAAACACTCTCAAAGAAATGCAAGATATACCGAATGCTCTACAATGTTACTCAAGAGCTATACAGATTAACCCAGCTTTTGCTGATGCTCACAGTAATTTGGCTTCTATTCACAAGGATTCTGGAAATATACCAGAAGCTATTGCCTCTTATAGAACTGCTCTGAGGCTGAAACCAGACTTTCCTGATGCTTATTGCAATCTTGCTCATTGCTTACAAATTGTATGTGACTGGACTGATTATGAATCTCGTATGAAGAAATTGGTTAGCATTGTTGCTGAACAATTAGAGAAAAACCGTTTGCCTTCTGTCCATCCTCATCACTCTATGCTATATCCATTATCTCACAACTTTCGAAAAGCAATTGCCGGAAGACATGCTGCACTGTGTTTGGAAAAAATTCAAGTCTTGCATAAACCTCCATACAATTATACCAAAGATTTAGCTCCTGGCAATCGCTTACGTATTGGATATGTGTCATCAGATTTTGGAAATCATCCTACTTCACATTTAATGCAATCCATACCAGGACTTCATAACAAAGAAAATGTTGAAATATTCTGTTATGCTTTATCAACAGATGATACTACTACATTCAGATCAAAAATCGCTAGAGAAGCAGAACATTTTATCGATTTATCGAATGTAAGAATTAAAATCCAATTGAACTAAATTTATATTTTTTGTACTTAAATAATGTTCAATATATTTACCATATTTTTTTTTTAAAGATATCTTGTAATGGAAAAGCTGCTGATAGGATAAATAGTGATGGTATTCACATCTTAGTGAATATGAATGGATACACAAAAGGTGCAAGAAATGAAATATTTGCACTGCGTCCTGCTCCAATCCAAGTAAATAGATTTATTTATATTAGGGCTATTAAATTAAATTGTATGGGATAAGAAAATATTAATTATATTATATGACTACATTTATATTAAATTTATTTTTAGGTTATGTGGCTTGGATATCCAGGCACGAGTGGTGCTCCCTTCATGGACTACTTAATTACTGATATGGTTACATCACCTATTGAACTTGCATCTCAGTATAGTGAGAAATTGGCTTACATGCCACATACATATTTTGTTGGTGATCATAGGCAAATGTTCCCTCACTTGAGAGAGAGACTTATTTTGTGTGATAAGGTGACCTGCAGAAAAGACATGGCTGACAATGTGGCTGTCATAAATGCTGCAGATTTATCGCCAATTATTGAAAATACTAATGTAACAGAAATAAAACAAGTTATTATGTCTGAACTAACGGATTCAAAACAGACTAGACCTGTTGAGGTTAATTTTAAAATTGCTGAATTACCAACTACTACACCTATTGAGGTAATTTAAATTTAAAAAATAAATTAGTGAAGTGTTTTACTTAACCTTAATATTTGTTTAATTTTCAGACTATGATTGCTTCTGGACAAGCTCAAACGTCAGTAAATGGAGTTGTATTACAAAATGGATTAGCGGTAGTAGATAATGGCAATAACAAAGAAGCCACAGGAGAAGAAGTACCGCAAAATATTGTTATTACTTCACGCCAGCAGTATTCTTTGCCTGAAGATGCTGTGGTTTATTGTAATTTTAATCAGTTGTACAAAATAGATCCAAACACTCTTCTTATGTGGGTCAATGTAAGGATAACATTTATATATTTTCATTTTGTACAATTTGTTCTGTATTTAAAAATGTTTTGTGTTAAGATCTTAAAAGCTGTACCCAATTCTGTATTATGGTTGCTGCGTTTTCCGGCAGTTGGTGAAACCCATATTCAGAGCACAGCCACTAGTTTGGGCATTGAGCCGGGACGTATATTGTTTAGTAATGTTGCCGCTAAAGAAGAACATGTACGTAGGGGACAATTAGCTGATGTATGCTTAGACACTCCCCTCTGTAATGGTCATACTACCAGTATGGATGTACTATGGACAGGCACACCAGTTGTTACTTTGCCAGGTATTATACATGATTGTTTGTAGTTTTTTGGATACATTTTTAATAATTTTCTGTATATAGGAGAGACATTAGCGTCCAGAGTAGCTGCGTCACAATTGGCAACACTTGGATTTCCTGAACTCATTGCACGGACTAGAGAGGAATATCAAGATATCGCTATCAGACTAGGAACTGATAAGGAATAGTAAGTATTTATTTTTTAATGTCATTTCAATGAAGATTGTATGATTATTTTAACTATAATTATCTTTTTCAGTCTGAAAACTATGAGAGCAGAAGTCTGGCGAGCACGGTCTGAAAGTCCATTGTTTAATTGTTCAATATACACAAATGACTTAGAAAGGTTGTATAGAGCTATGTGGGATAAACATCGCAAAGGAGAAAAGCTTGATCATATACTTTCCCTAGAAAATTATTAAACATTTTGTGAGTATAATTAAAAATTGGGTTTTAAATAATGTAATAGTTGTTGCGTTATTCTTTTTGTTAAATTGTATAGGTTAATGCTTAATTCATAATTGATGCCAGAAGTAGACTGAAAAGTTTATAATTGGAATGCTATTTTTATGATGTATTGGATAATTAAGTGTATATTATAAATAATTTTTTAATATATTTATGATTAGCAATAATATGTAGTAAAGAATAATAAAGTTTATTTTTGGAGGTACTTTTTCAAAATACTTAAGTGTTAACAAAAATAAAAAAAAAAAATTTTAATTTAATTGTTAAGACACCAAACCAAATGTAAACCCAAATGTATTGTCTTTGTCTTCCAAATATAGTACAACATAACAAATTTGTGTTCAACTCAATCAATTTTGTGTAGGGTTCAAAAACCTTAACAAAATGCTCTGGAAAATATTATTTTTCTTAATGTTTGATTAAAGGCCAATTAATTCTAATATAAATGCTAATAATACAAAATTACTTCTGCTGAACGCAAATTTGCTAAGTTGTACATTTATGAGACTGAGACAGCACATGTATCTATGTTAAATATTCATTGGTTCTAAATTTTAAGCAATTAAATATTAGGTATCCTTTTTATTTAGTGATTTTAATTTTTTTTTTTTTTTTATAGTATGGTTGAATTTAATATTTGTTCAATATATTAATGATTATTATAAAAAAAAATTCATTTCGATGCGAGAAGTGGAATGATAAAAACTGATTAAAATAATTGTATAATGAAATGTATTGAATAATAATTCTTGTAAACACAAAAAAAAACAACAGTTAATGATTAAAAACTTACAGTGATGCAAGTAGTGGAATGATAATTTAAATGAATTATAATTAAAATTATGAAATCTGTTTACTGTAGAAAAAACATTTTGTGATCCTTTAAATTTTA
>JACXSJ010001773.1:0-63409 GCA_014851325.1 Pentalonia nigronervosa | reverse complement strand
TCTGTGATCAGTAATAGTCAAGCAGTAAAAAATAAAAATGCTTCAATCTCCAACTTCATCAGTCCACCAGAATCGTTTTTCCTATACAATAATCGATCATAGAATTTTAAATTATTAACACATTGAAAGTTGCAGTGGCCTAATAAACTCTACAGGCAACAAGTATACAGAAAGCTGACTTTTACATTAAAAAAAAAAAATCATTTTAACTTTATTTTTAACGGGTACCTTCAAACAAACAATTTTAATGGTATAATGTATTATACATTACAAAATTATAAATCATTGTTAATTAATGTTATTATATAGATTAATAAAAGTGTCATCATTTTCAAACCATCTATTAATTATTGTTTAAATAATTATGGTGAACAATGGTATTAAAATGTATAGATTTATTTTTTTTTTTAATAGATTTTATTATTATCGATAATAAATGCTTCAGCCACTTGGCCATTAATGTTAAACTGTATAATAGTTTCTTCCGAGTACATTTTACAATAACTGATAATTATTTATTTATTCAATTAAATATATTTTAAATTTAAGAGTTTTAAAGCACACCTACAATTTTATGAAAATGTCAGAAATATAACCGTTGTTGTATACTTAATTAAGTAGTATTGAGCTCAATATACATGCCACCTTATTGTTATTCACAATATAATATTTTGTTATTACGTAAATGTATTTATAATTTTTGTAGTTGTGTTTACTAAAATTGTTATTATTTTTTCCAATATAATTTATAAACTAACATAATATGTGGTCAAAATATTTTAGGTTTTGCGATAGTTATTTTAATTTAACAATTATGTGTCTTTTTTTTATTTTTTTTTTTAATTTTTCTTTTAAGCTTTCATCACCTTTTAGAGCATAAAAAAAGCTTCGATTTTCTACAGTAGTAAATTTTCTAGTAGGAAAGTAAATCTAGTTGATACTTTGGGAAACCAAAAGTAAACATTTTAAAAATCACAGTAAAAAAAAAAAAAGAACAAGAAAAAATGGAATTGATTTTGTTTTTTTTTTTGTTTAACTTTCAAAACAAATAACTGTAAATGCTTTAAATTTTCAACAAATGTTTAAATTACCATTTTCAATATATTATAATATTTTGCACAAAATATCGACTGTTTTTGAGCTATTTATGACATTCGAAATTTTTGATTTTTATTAGTTTTTTTAAGAATTGTCAATAAATAATTTTTCGCCTTGTCAAAAAAATTAATACAAGATTCATCTTAAATTTTTTTTGCAATAGCAGATCAAAAATGTTAAAAACACAAATGCACAACATTTTTTAAATGCGTTTAAAGTTCAAATGTAGACGAAATTAAATATCAAAACGAAGAATAACAATCTTAGTAATTTTAAAATAATATTTCTATGTACTTAAAACATTTAAAGTATATTATTATATTTTATATACTTAATGACGTTTATAAATGCAATAAATTCGGAAAAAATGAATTCAACCTCTACTGTCTTACTAACAGTAAAATAAATTACTTTTATAGCAATAACATCATAAAATATACTCATAAACCATAGTTATACATATACAGGCTGACAGACCGTCGTCGCTAAGAATCATTTTTCATAGGTATGCAATGATTAAATATCGTTTAATTTAAATTTAACACATCATTTACAGCAGTGAGCACAATCATTACATTTTAAAGTGACCCACACGACACCTAATGCACAATAGTGCTCGGTACCCATCTGTCCATCTTTTTACTTGGTATTTTTAGTTATGGGCCTTTACGACTATATCACAGTAAAGGTTTGCACAAAAGTATCACTTAAAATATATCAATAGATAATTTGAAACTCCTGAGCATGTTATACCTATCAATCACTCATAACTTGCAATAATAGTGTTCATAATATTATTTAATGATAACACGTATAATATTTAATGCCTTACTCGCTATATTTACTTCAACATTTTGTTCCTTACATATGTAATTTGAATATTATATATCATATTCTTTAGTTATTTACGGTTTTAGAAGCATAAATAGTATAGTTATTATTTATGATTATTGTATATTTTATAGATAATATTGATTTTCAATTAATATTTTTTAGTCTACTATTGAATACCAGCATTATAATAATACCGTGTGACCAACTGTCACGTTTTTAACTATTCTAGAGTTACCAATATTTTTAAAATTGTTTTATTTAAAGTATATTATTTTGGAAATAAACTTCTGTAAATTACAATGTAATAATTTTTAATACTGAACAGAGCGACGAGAGTATTGAGTTTATAATGTTTTTTAAATATTTTGGTGTCTGCATCCACGATTAGTAGTCGAAATAATAATTTCATTTTCAATATATTTTTTTTGTAAGAAAATGAATGTAGCGTCTGAAGTTAAAATTTTAATTACATTTGTCAAAATCATAAAATGTTGATAATTTTTTTGTTTACCGGAAAATCATATTAATTAAATGGTTTAATTAAAAATAATAATTTGACTCTTTTTGAGCTATTTATAACCATTTCCATTTTTTTTTAGTTTTTTTTCTACATTTATTATTGATAAAAAAATATTCTTACATGGCCAGTAAATTTTGTAAAGCCCAGGATTGAAAATTTAAAACACATTTTTCATAAGTAGTTAAAATAAAAACCTTAAAATCTAAAAAAATATACAAACATCTTTTTTGCAGATATTTTAAGTTCAAATTTGAACGAAATTTGATACTTACTCTAAGAATAACAATTTTAGTTATTTTGTTGTAATTTAAAAATATTATTTGTGGATACTTGAAAGTTTTAAAGTATATCATTATATTTTAGAAATATCTTAATATTTTATGAATATCAAGTTTGAACATATTATAATTAAATTAGTATTTTTCAGCTATTTTCGTGTGTAAGTCTTATTGTTAAAATTGTATTATATTTTATACATCACATAGGGTACCTATTTTACAGCTTTGTACAAATATCAGTTTTTACATAAAAAAATACGAATTTGTACATTTTTTTTTGTAGTTCAGAAATTTAGTTGTATTTTTAAATTACATATTTACACAGCATAATATATTGTTTTGTAATGGTATTTGAGAGCTATTCGTTTTAAACTTGATACAACTGATAAGGTTAACTATCCGGTGACTTCATTAATTGTTAAAATAACATGTGGTATAATAAAAAAAATATATTTATATTCACATGTTAGTTATTGTGCATTGTTATATTATTCAAAAGGTATATTTTCATCAAAATCCCATTATTATGGTAAGCATACTACTATTAAAACTTTCGCACTAGAATTTTTTTCTTCTTATGAATCCCATTCTAGTCACTTACGCATTTGAAATCATTTCTTACGTTTTCCGTTCATTTTAGAAATCAATAGACTTAGAAGTTTTCTGAACTCGTAAAGCTCGTTTTACCACAATTCTAGGGCCAAACTTGAAGCTATATATTATTCAAAGATCGACAACCGTGTGTTTATATGTGCATGAACTTTTTCGCCCCTTTTCCCATACCGTCCATAAATATGGTCAAGTTTCTGGCGACGCCGTTTATACTCAGAAAATATTGGGCCCTCTACCTATTCCCTAAATCAACAAGATTGTTCTCTTTTACTATGAACCTTTTCAACCGTCCCCGGAAAATGTTTCTGTCCTAAAACATAAGATATTCTGATCACGTCGAGGGATTTATCGAATTCAATCCATTTATATATATTGATGGGTAATGGTAAAATGCTGATACACGTAAAAAACATCTGAGGTGATGTGAAGTGGCTGTTAATATGGAATATGACCTACATTACTTCCATTTTTCTTAACCATTAGTATGCATGTAATTTTTTTATCGAAATTGTTTTTGTTGTATTAATAATTAATATTCTAAAAAATGTCCATTACATATGGTTTTATTCTGTGTATATACACTTATTACGTTTTCTGTTAATTCGAATGGTTAATTTGCTTTAATTTTCAATATTTTAACACTATGACTATTTGCATGATTGCATAACTGTTTAGTATTAATATTTTTATTATGTTTACCTATATAATATTATAACTACATACCATCATAAATACGTATCGTAGGAAATATATTATAAGAAATCGTTAATTCTAAATGGTTGATTGAGCTAAATAATTCGTAACTTTATCGAAATTAAATTCATATAAAACTATTCTATCTCACTTGTATTTATTTCATATACGGTCTTGAATCAAACCATACTTACTCTCCTTACTTTGCGAATTCCCTTGGGAAATAAAACTTTTGTCGGACAAATTCAACAAATTATCAATAACAGAATCGACTACAATGAAACTATGACGTCATAACGCTTACGCACGTGTCGGAGAAATGTTTAAGGAGATAGGGAAAAATAAGTTTTCCAGTGAAGTTTACTGTAATCAAATAATCTAGTCAAAGGAAACACCAAGTAAGAACGAAATTATTATTTTCTCATCTACTATCAACTATACAATTAATTTACAGCGTTTGTGACTTAATTTACTCTAAAACTTTTATTTTCATTTTTACTCTGAAAGACATCAATGTAATTTACGAGATTTTATGGCCTGAAAATTGCTTATCCTTGCCCGCATTTTATCACTATAAAATCAATGATTTATCGGATGATATTGAAGCTATTCGCCCATTCCGCCCAACATAAAACCGACGAGAATCGGCTTGTTATTGTTGTTGTTGTTGTTGTTGCATCTGTGCGTTTTTCAAATTAAGATTCGTATTATGCCCACCTCTGGGAATAATCTACACACATACGTTGAAATAATTACATACCACGAGTTATCACGTTGAAAACATTTAGGTCTACCACAATTTAAAAGAATTTATAAATCTATTATTTTTTGGGGACAGCTTGGTCGGTTGTACATAAAAATTTACGATTGAAGTCATACGCATTTATTTATTAATAACACGGAAACGGAATATAATAATATGAGAAAATAAAATGTTTAAATCCGTTGCGGTAGCGAGTTTGATAGTTTTATTTCGTTTTTAAATATTCTTCGGCCGTTATTATCATTATTATAGTTGTTTTATAATACGTACACATATTTTATCGACGCTATTGATCGAAAAATATTTTAATTCTAAATATTAATATTACGTGCTCGATGTTCGTTGATCATATTGTTGTTGTTATTATTATTATGTGATATAAAATTAATGGTCTGTTGCTGAGGGTAACGCCGTAATTCTGCGTCTTTGTATATTATTATAATTTAATGAGTGCAGTGCATCTGAATTATTGGTAATCCCCGAGGGTTTACCGATCCGAAGAGACACATATGAAATGACAGCTTAACCGAAAACATTAATTGAGAGAATTAAAATTTAGTGACCTATTGCAACGAAGAATAAAATAATAATTTGGCTTTTATGTACGTTTCCGTATCAATAATTAATTCTAAGTATTAATAAAAATACATAACGTATAGGTTTAAATGTTTGATGGACGTTTATAATTGCACATTAACGTTAACGTAGAATTCGCTGTTTATCCGTATTATAGTCCAGAGGTTCTCAACCTATGGTCCGCCGAGCCATACTTGCAAAAATTGAAAATATTTCATTTTGTCCTTTGGTGTGTTACACGAGTACCGACAATCTCGTTGTGTCTCCAGCGTGCAGACGACCTTTGTGACGGATTTAGACTCGGTCGTTGAAACGAATAATTATTAAACTCGCATAATGTTCAAATGTGTCGTTTATTAAGCGCAATGCAACATTTTAACCCGAGGAATCGATTCGAGTTAAGAGTGTCTAAGAATTCCGATTGTTCTAAGTACTCGGAATATTTATGATTTTGGCTCGCAAAATTCCAAACAATCGAACCGGCGGAAATTATTCCGAGTGCATTCTATTCAGAACGGAGATTTTGGCGCCAGGGTGCTCGCCGTAGCCCGGCAATACGGCATCTAAAACCGGAGCTGTTGTCGGGGCTCCTTCATACGCGGACTGCTCCGTCCCATTTTTGATACGTCTCCCCCCCCCCCCCCACACGAACCAACACTTCGTCGTGCACGTGCAGACAGTCGAACGGACACGGCCAACCCATACGCCAGTAACCCATTCCCAGTATTTTATATTATTATTCCGTACGGCATGGTATGGTATTGAGATAATTCGGCAGTTTAATAGGCCCATCGTAATTAGGTACTTTTCACAGAATCCGCTGGCCACCTTCTGTTCGTGACGCTCGATATGTATAAATGTATCGCGGACCGCGTTCCAAATATGCGATTCCCTCTTGTTCTAGTGGTTCGCCCCAAGTAAAATGGGGTGTATGCCGCCGGGGGTGCATGGCAATCGTGTGTTTATTTACGTTTTATAGATTTATATTGCATGTCTCTCCGCTTAAATTATTATTTCGATCTGGTGTTGTTTGTACAGCAAGACTCGGGGACTTTACTTATGAAACTTTACTTTTCCATAACAAAATCCGATGGCTTTCGAAAGGAGACACGGTGGTTTGCAAGTTTATTTTCACCGACGGAGGAGGCGACAGAGTTTTTAATCGTGGAATAAACGATTGGTTTAACAAAATGTATTTGTGATCACAAGTCTGAAATGCACTTGGCTTATCTTGTCGATATTTTCTTATATATATATTTTTTTTATAATAGTAATTTACGTGTTTAATTATTAATCATATTAAACTCTTATTTAAATTCGATCAATTATAAAAATTATTGCAAGGTTGCTATAAAGAATTTCATCGTTTTTTATTTGTTCATAATACAAATTCTACGATGTATTAAAAAAAAAATTGATTTTCGTTTATAAAAAATATATGATCGACCGTAAGTGGACCGTAGTGTCAAAAATGTCGAGAATCACTGAATTATGTTAATGCTTGAATTGGAGGGGGAACGCGGTCCCTCTTCTTTTTAGAAAATATTTACGCGTACCCCTTCTAATTATATTCTAATCAATAAGACATTTTAAGATATATTTAGGCGCGTACAATTTTTTTTACACTCTTACATCCCCCTTCTGATTTTTTTTCGACTCGAGCACCGCATATAGACCATTATATCATTCCTTTCCGTTTTCAATAATATTGTATTAATATTTTCCAACGAAAATCGCAGAACAGCCAATCGGCGATATTCCAAACATATTATTGTTACTGATTTCAGTTTAAAATCGACGATTTAATTAACGGCATTAATAAATCATAAATATTGTTAACCACAATAATATGGTCGGAGCGCACAATATTCTCTGTCGCGGACTTTTGCGTCGGAATATTATTGTGTGTAATAAATGTCAGTAATATTATAACAGTGTAGGTAGCTGGTATCGAAGTTTCATAAGCAATGATAATTTTCGATTTCCAACAACAACGACGACGACGACGATATACATCCGAAACACGGCGAGAACGACGTATAAATGCTTATAACTGTGTGTATATATATATATATATATATATAGGTGACCATATACAACAACAATAATAGTAATAACAATATGATCAAGGAGTTTTCATTGTTATATCAGTGGCCGCGCTTGCTCGAGACTTAGCGGGACTGGCGCGAAAACCATTTACCGAGTATTATTTTTACATTTTCCCGGGGCTCGATCGTGTGTTGTGGAAGGGCGATGAGATGAGGCGGGGGTAGGGGGGGGGAGAACTTTGCTCGAGAAAGTCTCGTATTGTTTTATCAGGTGTACGCGAGTTTCGCGGCGCACTCGTTAAAGGGTTCGTCCGCCGCCGAGTGTATCCTTAATTTAAACCCGTCTGCGCCCATTGCCACCAGGTCGACCTCCACTGCCGCCTCCACCCCTCCTTCCGAACGATCATATCCAACCGACCGCCGTCCCGAAATCCTCCAGAGTGCGCCGTGCCGACGTCGCGGCTTCCGCAGCAGCAGCAGCAGCAGCAGCCTCCGTCGGGCGTATAATAACAACAGTAACAATAACAGTCATAATAATCGTACACCGATCGAGACGAGCGGAACAATATGAGCAAACGAGATATTTTACAATGTGAATTTAAAGAGGGTAACCCGACAAAGCGTTCGCGGAGATGAGGTAACCCCGTCGTGCGCATGTTGAACGACGTATGCACACACACACACACACACACACACACACACACACACACACACACACACACACGCGCACACACACACACACACACGTGCGCACACACACCCGTGAACTACTAATTTTGGACACATCGTGCGGCGACGGCGGATGAATAATCCAACACGCTAAGTGCGCTGATTACGTTCCGACGGCGACGGCGGCGGTTCTCACTATTGCGGAATAATTGTACATTGAACGTGTACAGTGCGGATTCGACGAGGCCTATTAATCAGCAACAAGTGAATATTTTAATAGGATTTCGAAAAGATCATGCCGATTAAATAAAATATATTTTTATACCAACTGACAAGAGTATGAAATGAAAAATAACGGATTATCACGCGCCATCGTTTTGTTATAAAGCTTATTTCATAATATTACTCAAACGCTACATACTGATATACCTTGGATAATTTCATTTCAAAAATATGTCATGTAACTATACCGACATATGCAGTGCTTATGACCCTATAAAGCTGAATTATATTTTTATTCGTGATTGATAAAACCAAAAAAAAAAATAATAATATTTATATAGTTTATACATATTAATACACAATATTATTATGTATAATTTGTATTTGATAATAACTGAATAGGACCGGAACAAAAATTTAATATTTAATACACTTAAATTTTATTATATTTCAATACTTCATTTTAATTCTATAAAACTAAAAAATTATGAATGCGTCAATATTATAATTTAAGATTAAAAAATTATATGTTTTCAAATAAGAATATATTTTATTATCTCATTTATCCTCCATTATAATTCATATATGATTTGTGTATTTGTAGATACTTAATGTGTTTATTAAAAATCAATCAATTATTGTTGTTCATTCAGATTGTTAAAGGACAGCTTATAACTATACATTTTATGAAAGGATAAACATAACCGAAATTAAGATAGAACTTCAATACATAGTGTAAGTATAATAATGAATGATTCCTAATGAATAATGATCAATGGTGTGTTGAAATTATTGTAAACAGTAGTCAATAATGAAAACATTGTCGAACAACATCCATAAACGATCACATGCAAACGATTCAAGTAAAATGATGACAAACAAGTATACTTAGCCGAATGTACCTAAATACTTAATAATTTAGGACTTCTTTATTAACACACTTCAAATTATAATATATGCAAAATAAGCAATAATCAATACTATACTTTTATAGGAGAAAATAAAATATACGTTATATTTTTATATAAATGATATTATTTATAAACGCATTGAGTCTAAATATTAGTTATATATTGATTTATGTTATATAATATTTTATTTTAATATTCTAAAGTATAACTTTTTGCTTTTTTGTTAGCCTAACCAGCTAACCTTTAATTTTATTCACACTGTATAATAAGTCATCATAATAAATAATAATATTATGTAATTATAAAATAAATGATCTTTTTATGTCCGATTCACTTATTTCCGTAATGATTAATAGCGCTGTGTATGCAAAACAACGCTAATGTTCCTCAGGGTGACTCAAAGGGCAAAATGCCATATATCGATTCAGTGTTAACGTAGGTGCTGTTTTTGACTGCTCTCTACATAATAGAAGTTTTTATTACCATCTCGAATTTCAAACCATAGCTAGAGCATATAAAATCATTCAAAACAAAAAAAAAAATTATAGGTGTATACCTAAACGAAAATAAGATAAAACAATAATTTTAATAAAAACGACAACTTAATAAATCGTATTACAAAACGTCTGCCATAATTTTTCCATTAGCTCCATTTGCCCAATAATAACTTAGTCAAATCTATTTTACCTATACTAAAATACTGTTCGTCGATTAATCATCTTTATATCCACGATTTTTTTCGTGTAATTATTTATGTGATATAAATAAACGTAAAAAAAAGTCCGTAAGTAAGTATCTAATATGTTCAACGTTTATTTTGTACAATACAAATGTGCCGTTCGGACGACAAACTCAACCCGAGACATAATAATATGAAATATCGTGTTCGTTAACGAAATAACACAGTTATTGAGGAAAGTGTAGCAAACCATAACACAGTTTTTTTTTTTTTTTTGGGGTGTAACAAACCTAACCTAAGAAATAAAGTTTGTAAAACATCTTGATCATCAGAATAAATACCAGTTGCTACCGCAATGATGTCAGTCTGTATCATAACATTATGTGAATATAATATTATAATGGCCGCAACAGAATTGCGCACTTTTTTCTTATTTTTGACCCGACTGATTACGACACGATTGAGCACTAAATTTTAAATACGATTGTGCCCCGATTACTTTTTACCTGATAAAATCACGACACGATTACACACCAAAAATGATAGTGTGAATCGATGGTGGATCAAAAGAAATATAATTTTTGAATCACGTGATTAACAAAAATATTAACGGGTAAATGTTTACGAAAATTACAGAAATTATTTATTTTACTATTGTATATTATATTATTTTATGTTGTACATACATTAAATATAAGTAGTACATACACATATCATGTGCACAATCGTGTTGCAGAAAATAATAAATAATAATATACAACGTGTCAATAAAAGTAGTGACCCACTGGAGTCATATGAAAATATACTTAAAATTATTCGAGAAAACTCCTTAAACGGTGTTAATCTTGTTATTTTACTACGTTAGTACAAAATATCGTCTTCCAGTGGTACCCAACCTTATTACTATAGGCGTAGCAGTCACCATATATACATTGAAAATAAAGGGAGAAGAATATTCAAAGAATAATATTTAATAATTGTCAGTTGTTTGGAAACATATTTATAAAGGTAACTTTTTGATCACTTTTATGATTAAATTCAGTCACTTAGACACTTTTTTAGTGATTTTTAATAGCTTTAATCATTTTCAGCTCTAATGTTAACTATAACTCGGTATCTCAATATTCAGCAATATTAACAATTAATATAACAAAAAAAAAAAACCCATTACATTTTGAGTTTTGGAGGAGATGTGTGGGGAAAATTGAGTTTTGCTACACTTGAAAAATATGTCTTGGACACCACTGTTGTTTTCTATTACGACTGGTTGATTTTATGTGATAAAAAGCGTTTAAATGAAAAAAAAAATAAGTATATAAACTGTCAAATAATATTTTTGTATGAAAATAAAAAAATGTGCAGTGCGCACACGACCGCGGACATCCCGTGAAAAACCATAACACAGTTATTGGTGCGAGGGGAGGGGAGGGAGTGTAGCAAATCTAACCTAAGAAGTAGAGTTTGTTCAAACGTCTTAATCGTCAGTATCACAATAATGTGTCGACGAAGGAAATGTGAAAACTTAAAACTATTCGAGAATAAACCATTATTAGTAGGTATATAATCGTTTTCTATCACGACTGGTTGGTTTTGATAAAAAGCGTTGAAATGAAAAAAAAAATACCTAAAACGTTAAATAAAAGTTTTGTATGGAAATAAAAAAAATGTGCAGTGTGCACACGACCAGGGACATCCCGTGAAAAGAGTACGGGGCGGTGGTATATATTTTCATACAACGTCAGCCGGTTTGTCCCTCCGGGATACATTGAACATATTCAAATAAAAAACTCGTGTGGGCGATCCCTATAATACCAGGTACTCCATAATATTCTGTGTTTACGAGTTTTTTTATTTTTTTATCAATTTTACATGGAACACTCGCCGCCGGGTGAACAAGGCGGTGCCACGGGGCTGATTCGGACATCTTTAGATTTGCGCCAAAACATTGCGTTAAGATTTTGTGGAATTGAAAAATATACGAATTTTCAATATTTTTGTATAGGTAATCTAAGTGAGTCTGGTGCATCATATTCGTGAAAATCGAATTCAACGTAGGTACGTCCGTGTAACATAACAAAAAACTGAATACAACCGTATCGTCGGTGTAATAATAATATTATACCATACAGTTTTGCTTTATTCATATTATTTTCGGATTCTCTAATAAAAGCACGACGGCCATTATGGAACATCCGGAAAAAAGTGTTATTGCATTCTGTCGACGGATATTTACACAAACGCGATAAGTATTTTAATAATGATATTGATTTTATTTAATAAACAAAATTCAAATCAACGGAATACAAAAACATTTGTTACTCTCCGATATATAAAATAATAAACTGAGTTTTTTGAATTGCATTTCTGAAAGTATAAACTATAAATAGTACGTCTATACAATATAGTATGTACATACAACATACTTAAATCTTATTAAACATTCATATTTTTGAATAAATAATCGAAGATTACTCTTCTGTTCATCGTTACATGCTTGAATTTTATGTCTATCGAGTGTAAATACTCGAAAGTTCTTTAAATATTCGTCTATTTAGTATTTTTGAAACTAAATTTAATAACACACACATATATTTATACCTTTGGTAAATGAATACAAACGAGTAGGTAGGTACTGATACTGAAGTGAAAAATGAAACTGTGTCTTAATGAAATATTTTCTTTTTATATTATTATTATTATTATATTACTACCTAGCTGAATAGAGTGGTAATGCTTCTATAGTACATAATTTGTTGATGTATAACAATTCATAGAACATACTAGGCTTAATGTCTAAGGATTCAAAATTAAATGTCTCGTTCTATGCTTATCCGACTGAAATGCGACGAAAAAATATTTTTATTGTGATCCTATTGAATTTAACGAAAAGAAAACAGTGTAATATCAAAGAATCAAAATTAATAAATGTTTGATAAATGCATTTTTAAAATATGTATATCTACATGTGTTACGTTTATTCAAAGTGTAAATAATATCGTATTTGCACCTACATTCATATTATGTAAAAAAAAAAAATTATAAACATTTTTATATTGCATTTTTTTTTTTATTTAATAAGCAATTTCGATAGAAGATAAAAGTATATAAACAATAATAAAAATAATAAAATAAATTTTATAATTTCTCATTGGAAACATTATAAAACGTAAATCCCTTTGTGTCATCATACCCACACACACACATAATAAATTAATCTATTATTTCTGTAACCTTCTTTTTCTTTTCAGACTGGATAGTCAAGAACGAACGTAATATTTTTTATGCAAATTTACAACAATTCTTTTATTACATTTCACAGTTTTACATAAATCCAGTGACTTTATTTTTATCTGAATTTATACGACAGTTAAGATATTTTTTATCATATTCTATAGAATATAAATATTAAAATATGCATGATAATATTTTAAATCATTTTCAAAAACTAAATTAGAAACTATTAAATTATATAAACATTTGTTTCCGTAAAAAGATATTTCTACAAATGATTTAGTATGAAGAAATATAGTTTATTTTTAATGACATCGTTTTCTAACTATAACTGCTTTGAGATGCAAAATAAAACAAAAAAATTAAACCAAAACCCCAAAACGTGTACATTGTGTTCTTAAAAAATATATATTATAAATAAAAATATTTTTAAAATGATGTAATTCTGATATTAATTATTCTATGTGGAATACAAAATACGTTATTGTTTTATTTGAATAGGGTAAAATATTTATATTTAAATAATTACGATTGTGTTTTTTCGTTAACATTATTAAATGCTAAATTCACTATACCTAAAATAAATAATTATGTCAATTACTTTTATCTGTTCGACAAAATTATTTATTATTATTTTTCTAGGTAAAAACTTCATCCGATAATGACATATACATACGATACACCGAGTAGGTCTTGTAATAGTATCAATGGACATCAGTGGTTAGAAAGAAGAAAATCGAGTCAGTTATGCATATTAAAACTCTAACTAAATAGAGTTACAATGGTATTAGTATAATGGTATCCATGAAAATAAGAAGGAAATAGAAATGGAGTAAATAGTTACGGAATTTACAGAACAACATTAAATATGAAATAAAATAATGCCATGTTTTTATTACGAGTAAATACTGTAACTTGGTAAATATTTAGCTAAAATAGGAATTTGCCAATAACAATATTTATTTTATACGTCTTACATATTTAATATTGATTGATTTCAAAAAAAAGACAAATATTAACATAACAATTTCTAAAATTATATACTATTTTACGGCTTTTGAGAAAAAATAGTTAACTTTAGTATTTCTTTTTTTTTTTTGTTTATCTTGAATAAACTATTTCATATATTCATTAAATTATTAAACTCAAGTAATTGACGTACAAGTTTTTCAGTAACATTAAGAGTTTCAACCATGAAGTTTAATTATTTTTAGAAATACGTAAAAAAAATGTCTACTCAAAATAAATAAGTATTTTCACATTTATCGACACTTAAATGGATTAAAAATATCCAATAATAATGACATTTGAATGTATTATATATTATATATATATATATATATACCTACATAAACGTATTTTTAAATCAATATTGTAGCTGGTAAAACGTTTCTCAGTGAGTAAATACATTATAACATAATATTATTTTTGAAAAAAAAGAAAATTAAAAACAATTTTTAATATAATTTAAAAGAATTCAAAGTTATAGAACCCCATAATAATATATTTACATAATATAACACCTGACCTATTAATAAAGTTACCACATTTCTTTATTTTTTTTCATATTTCATATTTCAGGTACTTTGTGAAATACATTTTCTAATTATTATTAATAATAATAAAGTTTATTGCCGATAATATGTTTACATGAAGATACATCAAATATTGAAAGTAGATAGGTACAATTTGTATAGTTTGTAGTGGGTGAAGCAAGTTCAATATAACACTATATTAACATATTTTAATAAAAAAGAATACTCAATATAAATTTGAACGATGAAACGAAAAAAAAAAATTTTTAATGTCATTAATTGTCACTATTCAAACATTTGTTTTATATTTAATTGATAAACAATTAATTAAATAAACTATGAAGAATTCAAACAACAAAATCTGAAATTATTTCAACTTTTAACGTAATTTTAGAGAAACGACGAAATATTTTTATCTAAAGAAGAATAATATATAATATTTTATGTTTTTTGTATTTACTGTTACATCACGTCAATATAAAGTTTCTAAACTATAATTACATATTTATGGAAAACGTTTTATTTTTTGATTATTTTGTGTGATAATTGTCAACCTAACTGAATGAATTAATAACAAAAGAATTATTAATAAAAAAATTAAACATTTGAGATTTTAAGTGGAGTGATGAATGCATTGGATTTTTTTTTATTTGTCGTTTGTTGTCATCTTTTGGAGCAGTAAATATGTCCAATCTTCAATTTTAAGGGTGATTTCCGGTAATAAATTCTATTTGATTTCTACTTCGTGAGCTCAAAAATAAGCAGTATTTTTTAAAATAATTAAGAAAATAAAAATGAAAGAAAATTAATAATTTTTCAGAAAACCAGTTTTTGACGGTTTTTTATGTTTTTGTTGCAAAAAATCAAATATTTACAACTGTAAAGACATGAAAATTCCGTATATATTTTAGTTTTTTAAGCACTATAATTAATAGGTATACAATTAAATATCTTTAGAAATATAAACTGACAACCTCTGTTTAAAATTGTTTTTCATATACAATATTACAATAATTTAAAATTGAACATTTTATTACAGCAGAGGGACATCACCAGTTTTTCTTTTTATTTATTTATGTAAATATGTAAATGCATAAAATTTAATAATTTATATTAAAATATGATACATCACATAGCTTTTATCATTATACTCGTACATTTTAAATTTAAATATTAATGTTAATGTCTTTAATGATTGTCAATATTAGTTTATGTTTAGAGTAAATTGATCAAACCGTTTTAAACAATAAGAAATATTAATTTAAATTAACCAATATGATTGAATGATAATTAGTCTCCTATTTCAAAACAATAAGTAATAATATATCAATTTTGTTTCCTATATTTTATACATCCCAATATTTCTAGAAGATTTTATAAACTTCTTAATTTTGTGATCATTTTTATTTCTTTTGTACATCCTTCTTGTTCAAATATAATAAAAAAACCTTTATTCTTAAGTGATTAATTCTATATAAATCGTTAGAATTTCTAAAGTAACTATTGTTTCTAAGATAGTAATTTCGTACTGTAAACTGTATTATAGGTACTCTCAATGATTTTTGTTTTTTGGAATAAATTAAATAACGCCACACTAAAAAAAAAAATGTTAATAAATACCGTTTGTGTTCAATGTTTTGGTGATAATGGTGACAAATACAAGTTGTTAATCAAAATAAAAATAAATGCCATCAAATCGTTTCATTTGGAATAAAACTACTTGGAATAAATTTTTAGTTAAGGTACTAAATTTAAGAAAATATATTTTAAATTATCATAGCGTTTTTAAATTTTTAAAAATGGCCATGTTGTAAAAATATAAGAGATGACACGACTCAGTAGTTAATAAAATGTTCTGTACTTTGCACACATTTGGGGGGAGGAGTGTTATAGGTAGGCTAGAATTATTGCCTAAGTGGTTTTTTATTGATTTTTACATGAAATTAATAAAATATATGTCCTCTTATAGCAACATTTCCCTGTTATAAGTCTGTATTGTTGTTTTGTGGCTTATATTTAGTCGCTTAGATTAGAAGTATTATATTATATGTATTTTATGATATTTGTTCAGTTCTTATTGTATTATTTTGACACACGAAATAATTCAAACCAAATAAGTCTTATACGATAAATTGTTTTTCGTCAATATAAAATTAAACACCCACACTTATTTCAGTGAACTCGGACTGAATTATTATTACTACCGACATAACACTGCAGTATAATTTAATAATAAATATTATTTAATGTCGTGTGCGCCGTTAAAGTCAAATTTCTCGGTTTTTTTATTTTTACGATTCAAAAAACTAATATCCGACGTCGTAGTACACTTATGCATTATCAACAATTTGTAACATGCCGGGTCACATAAACTTTACAGTTTAGACGCGTATGGCTTAATGTTTTGGCGTACAAGAAACGTGAGCTTGGAACACATGATAATGAGCCATAAAGTTAAGTCAGTGTGCACTGAAACCCAGCTCGTCATAAAGACGCCGTGTTACTTTTAGCGATATTCCGAATACTGTAGGTATAAAATAACCAGCTCTTCCCAATTCAATTATACGATTTTTCCATTAAAGCTTTTGCTTAAAAAAAAAAAAAAAAAAAACAAAAACAAAAATGTTTTTTAATAAAAAAATTAAGTGATTAAACATGACGCGTGGAGTGCTTTTAATAAAAATAACTACTCGCGTACCAATGGCTATTACGACGTTATCAAAATAATTTTCACAGAAATTTTGAGTCATACATAATTGATATATAAATATGTGTGTGTGTGTTCAAATATGTTTTCTAAATGAAAAATACTAGACTTTCTAGTAAATGTCGAGTATATTTATTTACGATCGAAATTGAGTATATTGACTCTCAATATCGTTAAATAAAAGTGTATAGTTAATGTATGTTATTAATTGTTCAGATTGTTTATTACAATATTCAATAAAATAACTTATTACGATTGATTTATGTAAATCGAAAAAATTTTTACTGTTTATATATAATGTAGGTTATATGATTATTCCTCAAATCTGCTTTCTATTTCTAAAATAAGGCTATAATTACCTATATAAATTATTAAGTTGGATCTTATTATTAAACTGTCTATAAAAAAAATAATAAAAACTGCCTTTTTCATGTTTCTCGGTTATGAAAAATCATCGTTTTAGAATGTTAGATGTATTATATTTCTATAACACATAGCAAACACCAAAGGTACTTATAAGTTATGATATGGTTTATAATTTGTACGTTTTCGTGTTTTTTTTTAAATTACTCATTTTTAAAAATGTGTGCATGCGATAAAACTACATTCAAGTATAACCTTATTAACAATTGTGTTTAATAATAAAAATAATAGCACGTCAGTTTTCTTCTATTTCGCCCATCATTTTTTTAACGTTTGTCAAATATATAAAACGTATAATTAAATATGGTAGATAAGTTGACAATATTTGAAGCACACTCATAAAAAACCAGACTAGTTCAACATAGGTACGCTATTAGAACGATTTGAATGTAGAAGCAACCGTTAAAGTGAGTATAGGTCAACCGCGAATAAAAGCATATTATATATGCTTGAAAGTTCCATTTAAATTATGAATTTCGTTCTCATGTATTTTTTTTTTTTTTAAGTTGATTATCTGTGTAAACTTGATATTATTTATTATTTTTAATTAGAATTATTTCCCGTTTTTGTAATGACTGTTTTTTTTTACCACGAAAAAATTTATAATTACCATCCAAATACAATTTAATAAAATACAAAACTATTATGATAAAACATCTGAAACAATAACATGAATACGTAAGTCACGTTATCACGACAACTCTACTTAACACACACCATCTGTATATACTCGTACGCATTATGTATTATGTAATAACTATACATATATAATGATTGTATAATATACTTATTTGAAAAATAATTTAAATTTGTTTAAAATATCACTATAGTTACTAATACATTACAATTAATATTACCATAGTTGCAGCCACATTCAATGAACATAACGACGTTTATAACCCTGTTTCACTAATCATTTGCAACCCATAAACATACGCGTTTATTTGCATCAACAAATGTTATCTTATCTTTTACTTTTATAACCTATCAAAATCCAAATTAAGTATTAAAAGTCGCGTGCTAGAGGTACTTATAGGCGAAAAGCGATAGGTCACGATCTAAAGTGAACGGCGTGTCTCACACACGATATCGGAACAAAAAAACGTACACTATAAAGTCTATATTTTACCATAAATAATTAAAAACTTAGTTTTTAATAAATCGATTTTGTATTTAGATAAAGTTATGAAAGACCCATTGACAATATTTAGAATTTCTGTAACAAAGTATGGTTTATATAAAAATAATATTTTTCCAATGTTGTGGACAATTTTGGAAAAACATATTGTGAATACTTTTATCAAACACCAAATATGACGTGCAATTTATTAAAATATATAACTAAAAAAATATATTGCATAACTCTTATATCGCAATATTGATTATTATAAAGGAATATATTAACTAGCTATACAAATCATAATATAGATACGAAAACATTTAAAATAACTATTTACTGCTGTAACGCAGACATTCGAGTTAAATATACACATATTATTAGAGACAGGTGAGGATTATGCGAGAAATAAATATTATAGTTTTTAAATAAAGCAGACATGTAGAAGACAAAATATGTAAGAATATGCGTGTAAGGCGTACATTCTTGCTATATTTTTTCGGTAACCGAACCAAATAGAAATAAGTAATAATTGTTTTCGGTAACCGCTGACGTTGAGTAATCATTTATTCTAATAAGTGTTGGTTTTTTTTTTTTGCCACCACATAGACCTGAGTAGTTTTACGTGACCATTTTCACAATTTTTCAAAAAATTCATATTAAACGACGTCTTTCCGTGGTGGAAAAACTTACGTCCTGGAACATATCAAAGGTATAAACCAGGAACGAGCAACTGACAGCCAGCAAATTTTAAAATGTAATGACCTTTTTTTGTTTTGCCTTTGAGTTGCCCATCTTTGAACTATAAACGATCAAACGCTTTCGGCACTACTGTTGCTTATCTACACACACACACACACACACACACACACACACACACATATATATATAAATCAGTGGTTCACCCAAGAGGGTGGACTTCGGGTTTTGACCCCCTTTCTCCTTTGGCTAGTGTCGTAGTATTTATTTTATTGAAGTCTCAATTTATGTCCGTGCTCCAAATATATCAAAACTCAGATAAAGATTTAGTATTTTGCTGATAACATGTCGATCATTACTATTTTTTTTTTTTTTTTGTCAATGTCTTGACGATATAATATATTTTACAATTGTTTATATTAAAATTATTTTTGATATTAGTTTATTATCTTTTCTATGGTTTAGATCATCTAATACCTTCCTATTTGTATTTTTATAATTTGTTTATATTCCATCCTTTTTATTATTTTATCATGCTTGGTTTTTGCCAAGTGCAGTAGTGCACAAAAATGTACGAATAATTATTGTATCAGATATCTGTAGACTGGTGGTGACGTGCGTCTAAACCACGAATTTAATTTATTTTTTTTATTTCCTACTGCAACATATAGGACGTAGGTCAAAATAGGCATTTTAATAATACAAAAAAATTAGTGACTGAATGTATGAAATGTAATTGGGAAAAATTTCAAAAATTTATTAAATATGTAAATCCATATTTATTTACATAGTTACATATATTTTATTTGGAATTTATGTAAATACAGCTGAAATGTAGTATTCAAAATGTAGGCATATTGGGGGGAGGTATTAGGGCCCTACGAGTCTAAATTAAATAATTTTGAGCTTGGAACGCAGTTTTTAAATCGTTGGATTTAACCTTACTTATTTTTTCCCAATACGAGCACTAACCATAAAATTACAATAATTGACATATATTTTAAAATAAGTAAATTTAATTCACAATTTTGATGATGTCAAAAGCATACAGTTTTTTAATTTTTTTTTTAAATATTTTTTTAGTATTTATTTATTTGGTAAATCAACAAACAGAGCATAAGATAATACATATATAATAAAAAAAAAAATTGCAACTCCCATAGAAGCATAGCTTGTGTTAGGGTCGTTGGGGAGTTTTAATTGAGTTGTGATATATCTAAACAAATTTATATTTAATTACATATTTAAACTTTTTGTCAATATTATTATATTTTCAATGTTAAATTATTAATATCTTAAAAATGTTCAATCGTATATCATTTTATCGAGCAACAAAATACATGTACAAGGGAATGGTATAGTAATTAAATTTTATACTATAAATATATATATAATGATAAATCGATTTTCTATAGATTTTTTTTTGACTCCTCCCACTCCTTTTGAATAAATATCGATATTTTCACTGATATATATATATATATATATATATATATATATATATATACACATATATAGAGTATACCTTTGTGTCCTCATCGGAATGCCTGGCAGGAAGTAGGGTGGGAGAGAACGACTGACGCGTTTCCGTGTCGGAGAACATGTGTACAAAACAAAACGTACCGATAGTCATTGACACGGTTGAGTTGTATGAGCGCAATATAACAATAACAATATATACAAGAAACACTGTTCCGGTACAGTTTATTAACTGATGTTGTCGATACTAACCTTATCTCTGTTTCGTTTCCACCGCCTGTTGCTGTCGGCGTTATTAAAAGGTGACGCTAGACACGGTGACGCCAACTTTAGTGATACGACTCTCCCGACAACCCAAAGTGGACGCGTAGACAGACATACGCTTATATATATATATAGGACATTTACCACACCGGTACACGATCGATTCGTTAAGAGCAAACGTCCAGTTGACTGTTTACGAGAATTCATTTGCATAGACCTTTATGTCATTAGAATTGAATGCCATTTAAATTCATCATTTACAGCACTGCAACTACAGTAGATATTATATCGTGAAACGCCTAAAATGTATAGATATTTTAACTTTAGTTTCTAATTTAATAAATCATTTCAAAAATCAGTGATGTTTTTCTGTAAATGACCATTCAAGTGTGCGTCTGACGTTTCAAAATTAAATTACACGAAATGTATACCTGCTATTTCAGATAGTATTAAAAGTAATAATAATTCAGAGTGAATTTTAACTCGTCCAATCTGATTATTCCGTTTTAGTTAATATTTATACGCTGCTACTCACTAGAAATTATATGTCTTTTGATATTTATAACGTATTTAATTCAATGTAACCCGAATGACTTTCAGTATTCCATTCATTTTACCTCAACATACTGCACCCGACAACTGTAACATTCGTCTATAATAGAGTTAAAATAAAATATTTAAACCCTAAACAACATTTTTTAATTAGTCAAGTCTGAATAAAATTATGCTTTATATGTAGTTATATTTTTGTTCAAATTATTCGGTAAAAGTCATTACACACATAAGCAAACAAACCATTTTTTAACAATGTTTCGACCATTTTTGGGATTTTCTAACTATTTCAACCGGACTAAAAATGTTTGATAAAAACTAAATAAATAACACAGATATGTTTATAATATACTCATTCACTGAATTGTACGGGAGAAAATATTATAAAATATTTTATGCTATGGCCTATGCTCATAATCTCGTACAATAAATCACACAAAATATAATACATATATTTTGTCGACAAGCTTAAATAGTACAATATGTTATTTTTGTTTGTGTTTTACAATATTTAGACGTGTACACACATCGATTATTTTATTTTCAAGTTTCACTATTGGGAATAATAGTTTTTACTTTAAACACTTAAGTATTCCTTTTTCAGCTTTTTGTGAAATATGTTATTTATTATTAGTCCCAAAGAAAATTATACATTCCACCGTCGAAATCCATTAAAATGCTTGTCGAACTGCAGACTCGTTAAAAGATGCACCTGGTGGTTAACATTAACCACATTCCTCTTCTACCGTTTTCATCAAACTTTCACAAAATAGTTCTGAATTAACTTCAAAGTTCAGTGTAGATGTGTTGATCAGTTTTCGCGTACCAACGAAATACCTCAAAAGTATTGATTTTTCTTGCTTATTCGTTATTCTTTTTGAAATGATAATATGTATAATTGATCTTAACTTTTTTTTTATTTTACTGAGTGATATTTATGAATCTTGACAATTGTAAATGACGAGCAGAGTTCAAAGAAAACCAATTACATTTAATGACTTTACGCAATGAATAATTAGTTCTTAAGTTATTTTTATTAATTTCACCGCACTTATTTGTATTTTGTAACAATTTCGAATAGACTCCAGTGTAAATATTAAATACTATACACTTATACATATTTTGTAAAAAGTAAATAATACAATTTTAAATTGAATTTTTTTCAACATTAAATCATTTATTTTATTAAATAAGTTTAATATACTGTAAACAATGTCATAGTTTCACAAAATAATGTAATTTTACACAAAAAACTTTGACTTTGATTCCTAAAATTGTGTATGCAGGTCTAATTATTCGACAAGATGATTCATCAAACATGCGCATCCTCATTTTTTGATTTGATATTGAATATATCCAAATTCTGATTTTTTATATTTTTAAATATATCTAATTGCCATTTTCTCAAGTTTTTGAGATTTTTTGTAATGTCCTGCGGATTTACAAATTTCTGTTAATCAAACAAAAACCTACCTTTTTGCCGTCAATTATTTAGTAGACAATTTTTTTTTAAATGTTAATGTATCCAATTGATTATTTGATTGAGTAGTTTTTTAGTAGTTAAAATGTTAATATTGAAGATGATAAATCCTTAAAAATTGTTTTACGGTAGTATAAAATATATGTAATATCAGATCTAATATTTATTATACTTGGATCATTTTTTAAATTATAAATATTGATACAATAGTATAAATATCTATAGTGCTCATATTTTCGAAATTCATTATGACGGACCTATAATTATTAACTAAACAAAGTCAAATAGCTCAAAACTACTCGTTCGAATTTTGATTTTGATACGTCGATATTTTCAAAAAAATTATTAGGTATTCACATTTGAAAAACAGAAATCTGTATCTGCACGTACACTTCTCAAGTAAGTAGTACAAAAAATCACAAGCATTTGAAAATATGGTCTTTAAGTGTTGATTAAAAAAATTCCAAAAATTAGAATTTGTATTACTCAAATAAAAAAATAGAGGTAAGCATTCTTGGTGAATCACCCTATATAGTTCGTTACACAACTATAAGACGCGACAACCAAGTTGTATGACTGATGCAATATTATGACAAGTCACTTACATTTTTACAACTCTAATAATATTAACATAATAAAATATTTTATTTATAACTCACAAAACATTTAATTGTATATTAAGTATTATTACATATATGTATTTGAATATTAACACCTACGTTGTAAGCACGGCAAGATGTGGTAATTTGGTTATAACCGAGTATAATACTATTCCGTGCATTTTTTTTTTATTGCCCGCCCTTCAACAAAAGGTCACGACAAGCCGCCGTCGCCGTCCTTGTGTTTATTAGCACTTTAAGAGTTTTAATTCTTTCGATAACAGTATTATCGATTTATAAAGATAACCTCAAAAACATGTTCGTTTTACGTGAGTTTGAAAAAAACACAGGTACGTACGATAATAATTGTAACGTTTGATCGTCCCGTGTTTGTTTTATATTAAAATAACTAAAAAATATAATAATTAATAACAATAATAATGTCACCGTAATGTTATTACTTTTTTCTTTTCTTTTTTAACATTCTTTTTTTTTATTATTATTATTATTCTTTCAATTCATTTTTTTTTATTTCCGATAGTTTTCTATACATAACGAATCGTACCGCGTTATACCTCGTGACTTATATAAGTACATACATCAGAGTATCAGGGTTAGATTAGGTCTAGAAAACGTCAAGCCTGCTCTTGTACAAACCTTATGAAAATATGTTTTCTTACATTTTACATGCCTTAGTATATTATGCATCGGAAACGCGAGTTACAACGTTTCAGTATATATTGGAAAGTAAACTGGGTTTAAGCGAAAGGATGACAACGAAATAAGCTGCTTTGTTGTTATTAGCTGCTTATAAAACAAAATAATATAATACTCTTAGTCTGCATGTATTATTATTATGAATATTATATAACGTTAATATTGTTGTTTTTTATTTCTATTTTTCCATTTAGACATGTCTGATAGAATTGTACGAATTGTGAAATTTAAATTATGATATTAGAATTGTTATTAGACTGACATTTCTTGGAATAAAAAACAGCAAAACAGAAATGGCAATCAAAATATAGTTGTTAGGTATTATATCGTATAGGTAGGTTAGGCACCTCTATCCAACATGCGCGAATATAATACGTTTAATATTGATTTAGTAGTGTTTGTTAACAATTTAGTTTAGTCGGAGGTATTTATATTGCGCCGTACCAGGTCTGGATTAAAGTATTCAAGACCACATAAAGTGTAATTTAATTCGCATCTAAGTATCCCAATATTTAATTTATTTTTTCACGGAGATTATATACGACGTATGGTCGAACTTTGGAGAAGATCGATATCACTATATATATAAACGCATTAAATATCGATATAATGAATAAGGGTAGGTCCCTACGATTTTCGTAATTCTATTGGCGAGTGAAAATAATAATAATGGCAAATAAAAAAAAAAGGATCGATTCCAATACATGTGATCTCTGTGAAACTCGATTATCCGAAATGTAATTATTATTATAACAAATATGTAGGTATATCGATCGATGGGTAGGAAATCCACCCCTACCCCTCCCCAGAACTTGTTCGGCGGCGTTTCGGGTCAATTCTCTACCCACACGTGTGGGTACGTCGTGCTGTGGTGTTCTTCTCGCAACCGAACATATTCTAACCGAATGCAGATTATATTATATTGAAAGAAAAGAATTCAATATAACCGAAAACCTAGACGAAATATTTAACTCGGATCCAACATGGTTCAATTCACATTCAGTTCTTAACAAAAACTCATCTCATCAATCAAATACAACTTTCTCTCGCAAATATACCCAATATTTAAACTATAAATTTATTTATTTAGTTTTTTTTTCTCTATTTTATATATTTAATACATTTTTAAATACACATAATGCAGTATTGTTACGTCCAGTAGGCGTAGATGCCACAGATCTATTTAAATAAAATAAAAAAAATGGTAAATAAAAAAAAAATATCGACCATGATAGGTGTCAGTAATCCCTATGAAACTCGATTATCCAAAATGCAATTATTATAGATACCAATATATGTTTGGCAATCGTTGGATGGAGAATCCGCCACCAACCCCTCCCTGAAACTCGTACGGCGACATGTCGGGTCAACTCTCTATCCACACATGTGGGTACGTCGTCGTAACACACGTTATAACAACAATAATATTACTATGATATACGATCTCGGCCAATTGGTTTTGATCAATGCGATTAAAACAAACTGTGGCGCACAACGAATTTTCGACCGACCATAAATCGACGACCGTAACGGAATCCCAACGTTTGACCGGCAAACGGGAATTTTCCCGTCGGTCTCGCGGGGTTCAACTATTTTTGAAGTGTTTCGAGTGACCCGCGTAAGCGTTTATATGATCTAGGGTCTGCTGTAGTAGATGCTGTGAGTAGGTGTGTGTGGGTGTGAAACGAGTCGGACGGTGTAAAAGTTTCGCCGCGTATTCCGGGCGAGCGGTTCAAATCGGAACGGGATGAAACGATTCTCTCAGGTCGGCGGCACAATACATTTTACCGGGCTCTTATCGGGCGACGTTTTAATTTTTTTTTTAATAACGAAACAATTCTAAAGTAAGACGCCAGTAATATGTAGCTGGTGCACCAAACCGTTGCCCAAATTATTATACATCTGCAGTAGTTGTACTGCAATTGAACGACGATGACTACCTTTAACGGGTTTTTCACAAAAAGTGCGTGTACGCACCGATCTTTAATTTTTTCTCACGTGTGTCGTAATACGTTTTCTAGTGGGAAAACGACGATCTCTGTGCATATCCAACACACTCAACGACAATACCGAATGACTGCTGTACTTATTTTTAAACGCGATTCACGAATTGTTTTCTTTTTTTTATTCGTTATTAAATTTTAAACAATTGCACGACTAAAATGCGTATATGCTACTCCGCGTAAATCGTCAATAATACATCAGTTCGTTTAGAGTTTGCCGGTTCGAGTATACATAATATCGTGAGTTGACGTGTATTATACCCTATTGTGTGTAGCCATCGCGAACAGGCAAACATTTATTTATCGTAAAACTTTATTCGCAGTTTACAATGTCGTTCTTTATTGGCGTAGGTAAAATATATATTTAACGATTTAATAATGCAAAATACAATATTTTGACGTCCTAAATAGTCTTTTTCTGTGGCGCGAGAGAGGGCGAGAGAGACAGAGAGAGAGAGAAAGTGGCGTTCCGGTGCCGCCTACGCGCAAAGAGATGACCGCGAGAGCCCGATCTTAGCGAAATAAAATTTATGGTTGACCGAAAATTCGACGCGAACGTGTTAATTGCTCGCATAAATCATGGCTAATCCGCTTTCCACGTATAAATACTACACGAACTCGACGCAAAGGCCATGAATGATTAACGATCTGCTCGCTGTTGCTGCAGCAGAAGCTGTATGGCGCCATCGCGGCTGCGGTCGTATCATAATATTATTATTTAGTCGTCCTTGTGTATTTATATAAACAATGATATAGGTATTTTATAAAACAATCGGTTTCCACTGTTGTTTACAGCAACAATGTTCTACGCGAGTGAGTGTGGTGTGTTACGATTCAATCTTTAAACGCCAGCGCGTTTTTCAATAATTGATTTACGATTAAACGCAGACACCTACCACCTAGTCGTGTAGTAATATCCAATTGATGCTGAACTCGGCCGCCTCGACAACATAAATTGATATCGTAAATTCGTAATAGCCCTTATTATAAATCGATACCACTGAAATTTTAATCGAACAACTACGACGTATAGCCCCACACACACGAACGCCCGTAAAATAATATATAATGTGTGCTCGACGGACTGGAATATTATACCACTTACCCCTCCCCTCCCCCAAACACACGCACACACGACCGTGGTATATTAAAAATAGTCAGATTACTCGGATTAATATATATATACGCGCGTATTAATAGTAGGTATATAGTAACATTATTATATTATGACGTTAATGCAGAATGAATAATGTTCCGCAAAATTCATTTTAAATATTATTACACCGCGCGTTTTAATATTGTATACAAAATAATATAGACACATATTGTTATTCATATGTATCACGACGATCCAAGTAAAACAATACTAACATTAAACCGTATTATTTGCTTTGTGCGTTGCATTACGTTTTAGTATAAAATAATGAAATTTCCTCGATGAAAATTATTTATCGGCATACACGTAAGAAGTGTTGAGAATACGAGCAGATGACAAAAATTTCGTCTAGGTAAGATACAGATAATTTTATATAAATTTATCTAGATACAGATAAAGATATAAACATTTTACATTTATCTAGACCAGATAAAGATAATCTAACTTTTATCAAGATAATATGATCGATAAAACTAATTTTTGTTATATTTAAATAACAAATTTATTTTCTACCAACGTCAATATAAATTAATTAATAGTTAAAAGGTGTATACAGTAACAAATTTTCTTTGAGTCAAAGAGTTGTTAAGTTTCTTAAAGTATCGTATTTATAAAATTTGTTAGTAGAATACAGGAATATGGTAATATTATGAGTATATGTACTAACTAGATAGTGTTCTGATAGAAAAATTTTAATATAAATAATGAATATGATTTAAATACAATTTATCTATATAAGTAAATGTGTCATCTAAGATAATCAATAGATAAATGGCAGTTATCTATAGATAAGATGATATATTAGTAATTTTTTATTTAGATAAGTTTCAACACTTGTCACAAGTTATTTAAAACAATTTAGTTATAATAAACATCAAATATGATTTTAAAAAAAAAAAATGATTAATGAATAAACCATATAAATTAATAATAAGTCTTAACACTGCCCATAAGACTATATTAATAATTTAATTATTTTCCATAAGACATCTGTATTTCAATTCATTTTCTATTGGCGACTGAAAAAAAAATTGAGCTACATATTGAAACGATTATGGCGGCAAATATAAGGAACCTGCATCTTTATGTCTTATAGATTATGCATGTGTGAATATGTGTTGTATGAAACGGATTTGTGAAATTAAAATCATAATACTACGACGTTGTCATTTCAATCAAGTTATTAATTTTTTCAATTTATCTGCGATTTATATTATGCGTATTTAAACCTCATCGCAAAAAAATGTCAAGAGTTTAAAAGATATTCAAGACCAAATATGCTATGCATTAACAGGCGTGTCTCTAGTTGTAGTTTTATTAATGTCTCTGCTTCAAAGTTTTTGCGATTTATTATTATGTCGTGCAAACTACGTATTACAGTGGCACTATATATATATATATATATATATATATATATATATATATATATATTAGAGCATTTAGGTAGGCATATCGCCCATTAAAACCTGTGTTGCTAACGATATTTTCTTAAACAGCCAAATAAAATACAACTAACTTTATAATAATGGAAACGGACCATTTAATTTGAAACAGCAGTTTTAAAGCCACGAGGAAAAAAAAGGAACTTAGTATTTTCAACATTTATTCGTAGAAAATTCATAACTCAAATCACACAACCAATGATACAATAATTGGGTTATTATTTCAGTACGATATTATTGAACCTACTTAAATACAAACCTGTGTCGGTTAAGTATATTAAAAACTGTATGGGAAACTATACTGGTTTTATTGCAGTATATATTGTTTTTCATTTTTTTCCAGCTTGTAATATTTAAAACAATAATCAAACTAAAAAAAATATATTTATATGAAGGAATTCTTAATTATTTCAGCTCATATTTTTAAAATTCCCTAAATCTAAACCACACGTTATGACATCTAAACAACTCAATCTATCTTGTAAACAGTTTTGTTCAAAATTGTTTTTTTTTCAAATGTTACAAATAACAAGTTCAAATTTAAGACCAGAATATTCTACCATAAATTTCTGCGACTATTGTGCTCGATATAGTAATATATAACTCGAAGACCAAATGGCTATAATACGTTTATTATTATTGTTTTATAAAGACAAAAACAAATTAAATAAGTTAGTAGAACGACTAAAATATTATTATAACATATAATTATATTTATTCTTCGCTTGTAAATTTATTTATCAGAACTCAGTTCAATAGCGATAAGTTATTAGATAATATAAAGTTATACGTTACGGTTAAATTCATGTTCGTGTGACAAACTTTAAGGTACCCGCGTTCGTAATTTTATATCGTTAAATTTAGTTATTTGTGTGAAAACTAACAAGGAGTCTCGTTTGTGAAGGATCAAGATAAATATAATATGACACATGTATTGTGTACGTTATAGGTTGATACCAGACGACAATATTTCCGACGTGTATCGCACATAACAATTATTTACGTTGAAATAAGTTCACAATTTCTCCATTATATTTCTACTCGAACGGAAAAAAAATCACACCAAAGTGTGATGTGTTTTTAAATACCTATACATACACATTGTGCTTTATAATGTTATTAACTCGGCAGAGCTGAACAATATTACCTTACAGTTGTTCAGAATAATGTTTATTTGAAAAATAAGTTGAATTAGAACGGAAATTCATTCAGAAACGTGAATATAAATTATTTAATACAAAATGGTCGTATTCATTAAACTGTGAACCACTCCCAATTTTCCAATGATCCGTCTAGTGGTGAACGGCGTGCGTACGCAGAGAGTTTACGGGGAAAATTAAAATTACTTATCGCAAAAATGCAAGACATTAACATTTGCTATTTTCATATTTAGCAAAACAATAAAGGCGGAGCGTTCAAATTACTGGATGTCTTGTATTTGAATATTTTTTGAGAGACGAAAAAATTAATATTGCAACGTAGAATAATTCATAAGTGAGTTCATAATTAATATAAACAAGATGAATATTTTTACAGTCAAAGCTTATTATCAAAAAAAGTTTTAACGTATTTGTAAACATTTTATATATAATTTAAAACCCATTTGCAAAACAACATTTTTGAATGACTTAATATTTTTGTTATTGGTAATAATTAATTTATAAAATGATTTAACTTTTTTTGAACGACAACCTACGTTTTTGATTTTCCTAATATTTTTTAGAGAATTTGAATGCATAAATATATGAGTAGTTAATAAATTATAATAATAAGTGTTTAGAATTATGATGAGCAGAGTAGTAGGATACTAGTGTGCGACTTTTTTCCACTCATCTAAACATCCTAAAAATTAGTTGTGTTAAAAATTAATTTTAACCCTTCTTTTTTATTTGGTATTCTCCCATAGATTTTCATTTTAAGTCTCTTAAATGACCTTTAAAAATTGGCCAAAGAAGGACAAAATTGTCAAACGTGCAAAACGCATTACTCAAAAGATATATAATATACATAAAATTATACCCAGAAGAGTTTTAATGCATAATTTACCAAAAAAAAAAAAAACACCAACGTGATTTTTAATACCGTTAAGTATTGAAAAATATAAAAAAAAAAAATTGCGTAACAACCTTACTGATTATGATTATAATAATATATCGACAGCTATAGAACTGGCATTTACAGAATAACAAATGAGAAATTTAAACGATTTTTGTTTACTTGTAGTTTATCTTTTACATTATAATTTAGTATTTTTCTACATTTAAAAATGTATTGATATAATATTTTCGTTTATTTTTGTGAATCGTTGACCTGTGTCCAAATTATTATTATGATACTAGCTGTTCCGTCCAGCGTTGCCTGAGCCAAATATTTACTATATTTACTACAAATATTTAGCTAAATAATTAACGTCAAGTGATTTGCATGCATCTAAACCACCTAGGTAAGCAATAAATTATCGTGTAGGCAATCCACCTATGGTGAATTGCGGACCCCATGAGGTGCGTAAGTGATTGAAAATAAAATTAGGTAGGTACATGAAAAAGACTGCGACGGATGCCTAAGACAAAGATTTATTTTTTTTTATACATTTATTTGTTAAAATACGTGTATATGCCATATTTCTAGTAATTTTAATAGTTATAAAATATGTAACCATTGACAACCTTATAAATAAACAGAGATTATATATATATATATATCCTATCAAAAATAGCACTTTTAGTTTTCACAACATTTTTAGCGTATAATATATACGTTGGATAGGATGCTATATGACAAAAAACTCGGTGGGAGTGTACATGGCGATTGGATGAAGAGTGTAGGAGTGCATAAAAGACATACAGACATTCATTTATATATATATATATATATATATATATATGTATTAACTTTATCAATGGTAATCTTAAATTTGTCCTTAAAAAAATGACAATGTATATTCAACTTTCATATAATATAATTTATTATTTTGAGTCCTTAAACGTGACGATTTGATGCATGCGTTTACCACGTCTGCCCGATTAACCAATGGCAATTATATTTTATAAACAAAATAAAATACTAATTTCTATAATTTATTTCTACTATTATTAATATAATATGTAAGTTTTAATCAATGACAATCATTTATAAACAAATATTTCCATTGTAAATCTCAAAATCCTTGTTTGAGCAGCTCTCGGGGTTTGACCTCTTTTTTTTTTTTAAATTAGCCTACAACCTATTCTCAAACCTACCAAATATACACAAAAAATTTCATGAAAATCGTTCAAGCCATCTCGGAAGAATTTAATAACAAACACTGTGATCTGAGTATTATATATATATATATATAAATTATTATGGTGTTGTGAAATATTGTTTTTTTATGTTTTTTTCTTATGATCACGTTATTACGAGGATCGTTTAAAATTCGATCATATGATAAAAAATTTAAACTTTTTGAATTTATAACTATGTAAAGTATATGTATAATTTAGGTTGAATTAATATGATTTTACACGTTTATATAAATAATTATTTCAAATATTTGTACAAACTATTCGCAACACAGTTAGCATATACGCAGTTTATATGACGTACGATATCGATATCATATTAGTAGGTATTATATGGCAGTGGATCGGAAAATTTCAAATTCCACGAAAATGATATAGGTTTTTTTTTTCATTAATATCACCGATTACCTAGTCTTCTGTCTTGTCGGACAGCGTGTTACAACCGAACAACGTGGTAAAACGGTACCTCTGGGAATTGTTGTTAACGCCGCCTAATTTTCGATTTACAAGGTCGACCGCTTTTCCTTCTAAAGCCTATATTCAAAGTGTATAATATATAATGCGATAAAAATATGAGCGACGCGATTCACAGAAAATTCGCAACGGCGCTTGTTAATAGTAGTTCACGCCGAGTGGTAATTTTTAATTTGGAATTAAAAGTAATTTCATGTATCGACGTTGCCGCATCAACAGATCGAACACACATCAATAAAAGTCGTAAAGTAGGTACCTACTATGGTATTATATGATAACAATGAGTGACTAAATCGAGGGTGTATATTTTATGTCGGGACCTACCTGTTAAAAATATGTGAATTTATTTTAATCGACCGGCGTCATCTCAACGAACAACGGCCGAATCGATAATATTAAGTATCCTGTCCACGACTTTTTTCATAAGGGTCAACTGAAAATTGATCTTATACCGAATTTTCTAACCAACCGTATAAGTCCATTTGCTAATAGTTGTAAGATAACTAGCAAATAGCAACAGATAACATAACCGGTGACCTACACAATGTTACTAGAGTGACGTTCGTGCCGAAAACCAACGATAACCAAGATATTTAAGACGCGTCAGGTGTTATACCAAATGGGTAACTTCCTCAATTTGCAAAAAAGAAGAAAATAATAACAATTTGAGTCTTACCTGTTGTTACAAGATTTATTGGTTATATACATAACGAATAATGGAAAAATACATAATAATTTCTATATATGACAAAAATCTTTATAATAGGTGCTTGTTTAGTGAATATCTTATAAACCGTTTAATATATTTTACAGATAATATAATATTATTATATTATGAGATGTTAATTAAATTAGTAATAACAATTCATAGAACATTTTTAAAATATTTTCTTAGAACTTTTGAAAACTTTTTTGATTTTACAAAAAAAAACTTGGCGAACACATTTTGTGCCATTAAAAATTTATTCTAAATTCTAAAGCAACCCAAACACAATTATTCAAAAATTAGAAGAAGTATTTTAATATATCTCTATATTATATTGAAGATTTTTATCTTATATATTATACGTTATACGTATATAGTTACAGTGTGGTTATTATTAGATCGTATACTCCTATATAGGTCAATATTGTATACGCACTACAAAGTATATTTTTAAAAATAAAATGAATATGAATTACAATAAAACAAAAAGTCACACATGAAAAAACACATTTTGCATTGCTTTATTATACATTATGAAATACATTTTTTATAGAAATAAAATAAAAATATTTGTTCACGTTTTGGTAATTAAAGTGATTTTATTTTTAAATATAATTTGTAACACGGCGATATGATTATGCAATATAGATACACACAAAAAACTAGTTTAATATAGTTTGCACTCTTTATGATTTATTTTGTCTTTGTATTATATTTTATATCTATCAATTGTATGTACGTGGTATCAGTATGGATTGATTTTATTAGCCCGTACTCTTTATGTCTGACCGGTGGCTTTTAGAATATGGAAAAGTTCGACTCATTAGTATTATATTTAAAAATTAATATCAATTCAGTTAGTCATCTACAATAATAGCAAACATATTTTTCTCTTTATATGTAAAAAAAAAAAACAAATGCTGTTATTATAGATAACATTGAGTATAGATATTATATTAAACGAAATAATTTAATATTTTTTTAAAATTATTAACGGTAAGAATTCAAAATCCAAATTTCATTATCCAAAAGTTAACGGCAAATATAAATTAATTGTTTTCTTTCTTTTTAACATCGATTTAAAGAAATGATTGATTTAAGTCAAATATGATTGACTTAAGTTAAATTTAAGTCTTCATAAATATTGAAATAGTTTTTATTCTATTAGTTTTATATTTTTCGTCTTACTATATTAAAAAAAAAAAACAACTTGTATGATCATCCAACAAAAACCAGTTGCTTAATATGTTAATAAATATTAAAATGATTCAAATTAATTAATAAAATAAAATAACGCCTATGTTAAAAATAGTAATTTAATTTATTTAGATATTTTTGGCTACTGTACGTACAGTGATTAATCTAATTCAGTATGAGAATATTGTTAACATGGTATAATTTTAGAACGATATTAGTTATAAGTAAAGAAGAAGGCGTGTACATTGTATACATTCATTAAAAACGCTTAACCTACTTAAAATATACTAAAAAAAGCATATCTAGACAGTGTATGAAATGGTGTATAATAGTAAAAACATTTTATTTCTTTCACTATAATATTTTTTAATTAAACGACTGTCTCTGAAACCGACTAATTTTCATTATAAATCATTATTTCATTTTTATGCTTAGAATTATGCACGAGCATTAAACAACAAAAACATATTTGCAGTTTGACAAACAAGGTAACTGCTAAAAACGTGAATGCATATATTATTATATTAAATTATTAATTTGTGAAAATTTCATCAAATACTTTTTATTAATTCGGAATATACTACGGAAAAGTAACGGGTGCCAAAAGTGGTGAATAATAAGTCTGGAAACGATGGCTACATAAAACTCCAGACGTCATCCGCACACTTGTAAGTAAATATTTTGTTTTTTCTTCATATTTATATCAAATTTTACATCTGATTCATAACTACATACCAACTTAATATCAATTAAATCAAATATTTGAATTTACTATAGTTAACTTTAAATTATTTTACAAAATAAAAGAAATTATAGTATATACAGCTCAGGTACGACGAGTATTCCCATTTTTTAGAGCGAAATTCGTTCAAAATATTAAATTAGCTTTAGATGGTAAAATAAATGTTGCTTAAATTATTAACGAATATTTTAATTTTTGGATGTGTATAAATATTACCAAAGTCTACTTTTTTGTTACAATAACCTACCCAAAGGTATATAATTAATATTTTTATAATTATATTTTAAATGTTTTCATCAATTCATAATTTATACTCCAAAACACACATCGTATGAGGTGATATACAAGAAAAAAAAATGTTAATAATTTATGCACTCTACCTGATAGAAATAAAAACATACTGCACAGTATTTTTTTTTTTTTTGAATTCTACCTTTTTCCATTTGTTTCAACTCAACGACGAGTTGTGTAGATAGTATTGAACAAAAATTAACGTTGTGGATATCTTTAATAATTATCACTTATTACTTATTATTTTTTGAACCCACAGGATAACTGCACGCCGTAAATCATTTACCGCGTCTAATCGTTAAAGTTTAGCGTTTCCGTTCAAGTCGTTTACCAAGCCGCTTCCTCCGGGGAGGGGCGTACCTACAAGTTATGGAAATTATAGGAATACAGGTCGGTTTTATAAATTATTAGATACGATTACACAAACCGTTAATGCGTGAACATATTTATGTGATAACTTGTGGCGTATAATATAATAATAATATATAGCACTCGTATACTATATATAGCTATATCGACTACTAAAAGCCGTATAGGCCGTATATACCGTCCTGACGAATAAAATCGATCGTTCGTGAATCTTTATGGGCTGACATTATAATATTATTATGCGGTTATAAAATTATTACGAGCTTATGTTGTGTGTGCTGTACAACACGTCACCTTCGAGGCGGCTATTATGATAATACCTTGCGATGTTTTTCTCGTGATAATATTGTAGTTGTAGGCAGTGCGCTCGCGTCTGTTGTGTGTAAACGTCACGTCCGCACGCGTTAAACGGTTACGATTCCGGTCGAGTGGTGGCGGTGGCGGTGGTATGGTATTCGGCGAGACAGAGAAGGAAACCGAAAAAGAAATGAAAAAAAAAAAATTTAAAAAATAAAATAAATTACGAATAAACCTCTTATTATTAATATAGGAATGTTTTTCTTTTTTTTTTTTCATTCATCGCCGGTGCCCGCGTCAAAGCTCCCAACCCTCCACCGCCGCCGCGGGACACCGAGACCAAAACTGTCCGCCCTCGTGCGAATAATTTACAGCTGCGTCGTCATGGCACGGTGTACTTAAAATAATAATTATTTTGTTTATACCGTCTTTTTATTTTGCTCTCTCTCTCTCTCTCTCTCTCTCTCTCTCTCTCTCTCTCTCTCTCTCTCTCTCTCTATTCCATTACACTCGCGGTGCCCCTAACATACACACACACACACCGCCCACACACTCACTGCCAGCAAGTAGTGTTGGCCGTATAATCACACCGAATGGCAGTGCACAAACACACCACACGACCGCCATCGATGGCGGAAAAGTGGGCGGCGGTGGCGTAACGAGAATTACACGCGGGCCGTATTGCTGCGGTGCGCCGTGTATACCTTTACGCCGCCGACCCTAACCGCCAACCGTTAACTTAAAAAAAAAAAAAGATAAAAAACGCGCTCGCACATTCCTTTTACCGCCACCGTCGCCGCCGCCGAGCCGTTGCCCGAATAATTATATTTTAATTGGCGTGCGCGCAGTAGATCCGTATCGTCGTATAACATTGTTTTTGTTATTTTTATTTTCCATTTCTCCGACCAATAGCTCGCTGGCTATTGGTCGGCCTCAAAAAAACGAGTCGTATCGATCAACGTTTGTGTCGGTCGTACTACCGCACCTCCATAAAAATTGAGAGATAGACCGCTACTCTTCGGATAGACGACTTCGGTGCGTCAGGGCGAATAAAGTAACGACTAAAAATGTGTTAAAGACAAAGTATGGTCGGAAACACCGTATTATAATATTACTAAAAAAAAAAAAACACAAAATTAAATTCACTTATCCGTGTCCGGGTCTCGTTGTTTACCCTTGTAAAACCACTGCACACACTCCCCCAACCGAAAACACGACAGAAATGGGACCTCGTTCTTGCGTATATTGACGGCGGCGGGCGTTTTGTTACAAATATAACAATCTCGTCGTCTCGGCACATTCGCTTCATCGGTCTGAGGACTTCATTATTTTACTAAAATTTAACACCCACTATAGTATACACCAATATGGTTATGAATTATTAAAAAATTGTCAACTAAAATAATATACTACTGTCTGTTGTAGTTTGTATTAAATACGACCAGTACTTGAATCGAGGAGGGGACGCGGGAGCACGGCGTCTTTCTTCTTTTTTTTAGAAATTATTTATGCGTACCCCTTCTATAATTATATTTTTATCAATTATAGATTATATATATAAATACTCATATTTTTCAACCCTCTCCTTCTTAAATATTTTTCCCCAATTCAAGCACAATATATGACACGATATATTTTTATGATATCTGCCGGATCTGTTTACTATCGACGATATATTATACCAGTCTGAATGATAATATGCTTCGTATTCAAAATATCAATCATCGCGATTATTTTGTTTAAATATTATTTTTTTTTAACTGTTCAAATGCAGACAATACTATAAATACTTGCTCCGGAAAGAAATGCTCTATTCATAAAATCTCTTTATGCTGTATAATATAATGGGTTATAATATTATTATAACGTATTATGTGTAATATACGTTAACGTGCAAACGACATTATATTTTGTGTTATACACATACACACTTATATATATATATATATTTGTGTGCATAGAATTACAACCAAAGAAATTCCAGTGCATAAAATGTAAAGGAATAATCAATGAGCTAATCCTAATATTGATCATCTTTTAAAAAACTAATTCGAGTTCATAAAATATAATATTGATATATTATGTCTTACACATATAGCGTAACAATTACTGGAATGTTAAAAAAGTTATCTCTTTAAAGAAAAATTATTTAAACATTCCTTCTATTCAAAATATTGGATTAATATAATATAAAAACAATTTATTGTAAAACCAGTAGTATATTACTCTGGTTTCGCTCAGAATTAAAAAGTTATTTAAAAAAAAAATGTTTACAAAAAAATTAATATTTTATATATTATATAAACATAAAATATGTAAATTAATGTAAACGACGTAAATATTATGGGAAGATTGATAGTCGTATTATCAATTTCAATGTACCAGAGTACTATAAACATTTCAATCTGTCATAAATATTGTGGACTGAATAAGTATTGAACACGTCTTAACGTATAAATTGAAACTAATTAAATAGTAAACGAATATAGAAAATAGAAAAAAATAATTATTTCCATAAATATAACTTTCTAATTAGTCATATTATTTCATTTTTATGCCACTTATAACGGTGGGAAATAATTATATAATAAAGTACAGTGTAACTGAGACAAAATAGTAATGTTTCAATATTTAGAATAATATGGTACCTATGTTAGTAGTACATTTTTGCACAAGGGAGCATTTGAAATTGATTTAGCTATATTTCACGTTTGTGGTCCAAACTCCAAACATAACATAAATGTATATATATATATATAAACATACAATTGATAAATAAAACTTTATTGGTTTTAATTTTATTTACAAACAAATAAAAGAAGAAAAAAAATGTTAACATTAGTACACATGATCCAAAAATGTATGTTTCATAATGTTTTATGACATTGTATATACATATATATATATATATAATATTGTACATGTATTTTTTCATTAAAAACTACAATTTTTATATTTTTGTATTTATTCCACGTCCTTATATAATACGTATTATGAGGCGAAATTGTTACACTTGCAATGTATGTAGGTATTTCAACCCAATTTTAAATATACTACATTTTAACCAAGTGCAATGACGATTTTACAGATTTCCACAAAAATGGAAAATTGTAAACATAATATTCTAGATTTTGATGATATTCCGACGGATTATCAATAAATCGGTCATTTTGAGTATATTAAATATTCTATGAAACTCCGATTTAAACAAAAATAAATACATTAATGTTCGAATAAAAATTTAATTTTACATACTTATACAACATTTCTTTAGAATCATATCATAAAATATAAGAGTGAATAAAGTGATGGATATTCTACTTGTATATTTCATTTTACAGTTTGCACAATAAACGCACTCATAGTTAATTCGTGAAATTAATGATACAAAATTATGTAATTGTTTATACTGTTAAGAACATGCCTAATACCTTGAAGATAATATGCATTAAACAATATTTGGCTCTTAATTAGTTTAAATTTTGTGTGAATATGAATTTTAAATGTACACATTAAAATAGTAAATTGTTATCTGATATGCACTTTAAATATTAGAACACTTAATTATAAAAATAAAAAAAATGAATATATAGTGACAAATTGCGCAAAGTTGGTTTAGAACTATGTTCTTCGTAATATGAAAAAATATTAAAACTCAAAATGCCAAAATAAATAATACTATAAATTTTTCCGCAAACTAAGTATGTGTTGCTTAAATTATATAATTATAAAATGTTATTAAATTATTATAAATACGTATAATGCGTTACTAAGTACAAAGAATTTAGAAAAAATATTTAAAATTTCACAGTTATTGGATAAAATATTATTGTAACAAGAATCTCTATATTTATATATATAGCACGCATTTAATAGTATGTATATGTAGTTATAATATATTTAAAACGTGTAAATACAAATAAAATGATTATAAGTTCAATGGATTACGTTTCGAAAAATGAGTTGACAATTTTTATTCCGTTTTGAACTCTTACGACAGTTTATAATTTTCTAGTCGTTTAAATGTCACAGTGTTTGTTTTAAAAGACATGCTACTTGAAACTTTCTTCGCCGACATACAATTACATATACGTCTATACTTACACAAATTTCCTCGGGCACTTACAGATTCCAAAAGTACTTACAGAAGTTATGTAAACATTGTCGGAAATATAAGAGAAACATTGTTGAGCTTTTGTCATTTGAGTGCAATTATGTTCAATCCGATTAGTGTTTGTAAAAGATTTATGGTTATGATAGGAATTTGAAGTCAATTAGCTTTTTACTCGTCTCCGAGTAGGTAAATCGTCTCCGGAGTTGATCATTTTAGTTTTTAATAACCATACAAATTCACGTGTACTGATTTTTATCTTTTAACCGAATCAGATTTAATACATCTATATAATTCTATTAAGCTCATAAAGTATAAAATATGCCTATATCTGAGTTGCACACGATGTATTTATGATTAATAACCAAATTAATACGACTAAATGCAATGTTTGAAACTTTTGGTGTACCATAGTATATTAGAAATAAATTTCCTACTTAACTTTAGTTTCCGTTTGTAAGCTGTTAAAGATTTATATTATTATTTTTATTTTGAAGTTACGAATTCGATAAGACATACATTTTCACTCATAATAATTATTATTATCAACCATACGCAAATGGTTTTTCTATTTCTCACTAGAATATAATTGAATGATATGAATTATAACAGTGAAATTGTAAAATGTTTTAGAAATGGTAAACATTAATTAAATTTAATATATTTTACAATAAATTAAAATACATAAAATAAATAATACAAACAACGTCTAAATTCAATACGACATATTTAATGAAATACTCTTGATAGTAGTTGTTTTTAAATATTAAAATTCTTATTTATTTGTTTTGATACGTTGTTGAATTGGACCTTTTTAAAACTTATAATTGCTTTTTTAATGCAAAAAATGTAAAAATTGTTATTGTAGAAAAATACAATTTTATGTAGGTATCTACGTATTACATGGGAAAAAAAAACTCGTACAAAAACAAAATATACACTTTTTGAAAGTTTTAAAAGAAAATATTTTGCGCAACTTGGCGAAAGAACTATTTTTTCTTCTACTTCTTATCGAAGATAAAAAGCTATTGTATTTTAAACCACGTCAGTTGCTTTTATGGCAGCAAGTAGAAATATAAAGTATACAAAACATATATATATATATATATATATTATGTGATTGTTTGAAAACTTGTGTATACCTGTGTACAAATTGTTAGTTATAGGTACTCGGGAAAGTATTTTTTTCATATTGAAGTGATAACGTAACGAAATATATGACTAACATTAATAATTATTATTTCATTTTTAATGACAAGTGATTTTATAATAAAAGTACTCAAACAAACAATATTCCTTTATGTGCAAATCGATATAGTTATTGGAAATTTTGTGGATACCAATAATTGAGTCCGGTGTTATGATTTTTGAATTGGTTTTTTTGATAATTTTTATTTAACTTAACCGTGCCACTTGCATAGCCTTGATCACTGCACAGTTATTATAAAATAAATATCATTTTTTTGTGTTCAATTGTGTAATGATTTAATATTTATATTATACATCTACCCACGAAATAATGTCGTTTTAGAACTCGATGTCTAGCGTGTGTGTTTTTTTAAGAAAATATTATTCATTTCCAATAACAATATCCAACTCTACAATAGTTTTTCTTCACTAGACATCGTATAACGAGCTAACTATATTAATTTGTTTTCATGGCATTCGGCAGTTGTAAATACTTTATAACGAATCGGTACTTTATGTTAATTAATGCACCGTAAAAATGTTTATTACGAATGTTTCGTGGAAAGTGATTCCTATCATGACGTTATGACTTATATTGCTATATACATTTAAGTACGACATTAAAATTAAATCATTGTGGGCATGTACCAGTGGTTAAATATTTCTGTATATGAAAAATATAGCACATTATGCAATTATTATATTACAACTAGGTACCTACAATATAAAACGATAAAAATATGTAAAATATTTTAAGAAATCGTATAAACGCGTATATACATATATATTTTAGAACATGATCTATTATTTATAGCTAACCTGTGCCACGTGGTTTATTAGACGTCATTACAAATAAACGAGGTAAAACTATTGTACGTTTATGTTCGAATACTTTTTTATTATGACATAAATAAATTGCACCCTCAAACATTTATTTTATAGGCAAACAAATTATCATAACATATAATATGATACGTATTTGTATGATTTTTTTTTTATGACCATTTAAAAGTGTAATACAATTTTTTAGGTTTCGAATTATAATAATTATAATTTTAAAACTACAATCGAACGGTTCCCGCGCCAAAGGAATGATTATAAAATATTTTACAATTTATTTTAGATTTATTTTTAGTTTTAGTTTCACGTGGGTATAATAGTATTTATTCGCAAATTTGATTGTCACGATTATTTCGAATAGGTGTAGTAGAATAAATAAAACGCTAACACGGTGAAATCTTTACAAATTTCATCGGGAATACACTAAAATGTCGAAACACTACCGTGTCATGAACAACGGCCATGTGTGATGTGTTCATTTATTTTACGTCAACGCAGTCGAACACATTATACGGTCTGATATCGGATTTGATGCATATAAATATTATTATAGAGTTATAGACGTACAACATATACGTTATGTTAGACGTATAATAATCATATTGATAATAACGTATACGTATCGGATAGATAATAAAAATAATAATAATATAATGTCATCCAGTATGATGTCAGACTGTCTCCTGTGTAACGCCGGTATGAAAATAATGTTTGCGTCAACTGCAATCTTCGAAAACAAACCACAAAGGTTCATTTATTATTGCGTTTTATTAGGTTTTATTATTTTCGTGCGACGACGTCTCGTTATAAAGTCACGCCGCCGACATTAATATTATGACACGTTTAAAACGTAATTTGAAGTTGTACCGTACGTTGTGTAACGACGTGGGAACAATAGGCGTGTTTACGGGGGGTAGCCGGATGGATACTGTGCCTACTGCCTCAAAAAAATGGATAAGAAAAAAAAAGGTCGAGCGATCGTACATCATTATAGGTTTTGATTATTTGTAATCAATAGCCTAACCTTCGGAATACTCAAAAAAAGTTTAAACGAATTCTTATTCAAATTGTTGATGTCATAAGAAAAATTGAAAAAAAAAATTTGAATCCCAACTTGGTTTATGGAAAGTTAAAGTTTTACTTAGTAGTTTAGATTTTGTATATGATGGTCATTCTATTTGTGGTTTTTCTAACCATTAATTAAGATCGCCTATAGATGGTTTATCAGTATCGAGTGAGAATCGGAAAGAAGTCTAAACATTCATAATGTAATTTAATCTTTTAAAGTATTGAATCCATATGAGAAGAGAATGGATTTATAAACACTTAATTTTTATTAACAATTTCTTATTTAGGTACTAGATTATGTAAAATGTGTTTTATTTTTGTTTTAAATGTATTTTTATTGTCTTGACACACTGATAGTTATACTTTTCAGTTACAATAGTTCATATTATTACGAGTTTTTTAGCATAAAAAATGGATGTCTACAAAAAAAAAAAATACGTCACACAATTCAAAAACGTGTCTTTCCCGCTTGACCACCATCAAAGACTGGACACGCCTATGGTCCGAACGATAGACCAACTATGGAAGCGGCATACCCACCTATATATATTATAGGTGTTCATTGTCTTCGATGATGTGAGCGCACAATAAAGAGCGAATATTCTCTACATAGGTACACTGTTAACCATGACGCGTTTCACTACACATAATGTATACCGTGGTTAGGTGAAAATTCCGAGTATGAAAACGCTATGCGAGGAATAATGTTATTATACGGCGACGTTAGATCCTACGACGGACGCCTGGCGCGGCGGAAACGCGCCTTAATCACCATAATTTGTTAATAAAGGATACCTGGTGGCTGTGCGCGGCAAATTCGCGGTGGGGCGGTGGTTGGGGTGGTTGGGCCGGGGGAGCAAAGGAAACTTGGGTCACCGACGTCGTCATCTCCTCCCCTCCGGCACATCGCCTCGTCGTCAACCGGCGCCGCTGCAGGAACGTACCTCTATATTATTATAATATTATATATACCTACGCGCTTGTTTCTATATACGCATTATAACGTACCTTCTGTTGTGTCATAGTGTCGTGACCAAATACGCTAATAATTAAAACGTCCGGTGTCCTCTCATTTCGAGCGTATGGCAGAGGTAAAACCGTATTTAGTAATCAACTGACGATGGTAGTGGTGGTAGTAATGGTGGCGATGGCGGTGGTGGTAATCGTATTTTTTATAATTATGTATATTTAAAAATAGGTACATAATACTAAAAAAAAAAGGCCCAAGTATATTTTTATGCCAAATCCTATAGGGATTAGCCTGTTAACGGGTCGTCTCTAATCGTTTAAAAAAAACAAATGCATGTAAACAAATAAAAATCTATAAAAACATTTCAGTTTTTTTATTAAACAGTAGAAGACAAAGAATAAGAGTTGTTCAAAATAAATATTGTATTTTTTGTAAGTACTTTTTTAAATTATGAAATTAATACTAAATATTATATTCAACAATAGATAACTCATTTTATACATGATATTATATCAAACTCTTTCGAATTTGTAATCACTATTTTAGTTCTAAAATCGTAATAGAACCAGTAATAAACAATCGTCCAGGATGTGTCTTAACAGATTTTTTTACATAATTCCGTAATCGCGCAATAATCGACAACAGCAATAACACATTTCTTAATATTTCGTTAAGATCGCTAAACCCTCGTAGAAACGCTGATCAAATATCTTATTAATAAACACCACAAACGACGACATATTTTGACCTAACATATTTTCATATACATTCTTGACTAAAGTCATATCACACGGACAATATTTATTGTGCATTTCTATTAAATGTATGCATAATGAGTATTACCTGAATATAGCACCAAACACAGCACGAAACTCCACCTTATCAACAATGAATCCATTGTTTAGAGATAGTCTCCTTCTCCTCCTGTTCAGCTTCTGAAATATATGCACAAATCGGAATGAAATAAATTTACAATATCTTGGCTTGAGAATATTATAGTAGTGTAATTTAGCATCTCTTTTTTGACTTTTCTAGACTCGCTCAAGCTTATCTTAAACGCCCACATGTTTGGGTTGACGATGTTTAAATAATCTGTCCTATACATGTCCCATGTGTTTCGCTCAAGTATTTTGGTATATGTACAGCGTGTAGACAAAGTAAAATTACCCGTATAGTAATAATATTATTCATCCTAATCAAGATTTTCAACAATTATTATTCATCAAAGTTAATATAGTTTTTAAAATTTTATAATTAAAAATTAAAGTACTTCAGACGATTATTAACTTTATAAACCATACTAGAACAAATAACAATAGCAAAATATACATTCCACAAATTCAATATGTTGCACTTATTATGTGCCATTAAATAAAATATTATTCCATCATGATTATTATTTTACTAGTTAGTGTATTCGTTTTTATGTTTAAACATATTTTTTGTGTGGATTTCAATTTTTTTTTTTATCTATATTCATCGATTTTATAATAAACACATTTTATTTTTATTTTTAGTATTAAATCAATGGTAAATTCTACTAATAGTGCATTTTTTTTACTATACGTTCATAAAGGGAAATGCACTTTTTATAAGATTATATTTTTTATCATGTTAATTTGAATCAAGCACTTGCAATTATAATTTCATATATAAACTAATTTTTACTAGGCCTCCATTGATCTAGTTCTCAACGGTATCCGTAAGGCTGTATATTATATTATGAGTTCAGAGTTAATAATACAAAAATTAATTTAATTTAACATGACTTCATTTCAAACCATTAAGAACATATTTTCACAATTTCCTATCTAATCACGTTGAAAAAATTACAATTTATTTTATCGGTCTTGTAATATAGGTAACAAAAAATATTATATGAAATTGCAAAACGTGTTTATAGTGATTTATTAAGTTGACCCAATTTATTGAAACTAAGTCTGAAAATATATAATTTGATAACATGCTTACTACTACTTTTAACTTAAGCACATACAAGTGTATAATATGACTAAATACGATTATTTTTATCATAAGTGGTCACAAAATGTAAGCTGTATAAATTCGTTGTTCATCGTATACCTACATGTAACGACTGATAAATGTAAAAAAAACTTAATCTGTATTCATATAAAATTAATTCCAATTATATGACGATTTGAAATACACGAACAAAACTGACTTTGATCTACACAAAAACATCGCATCGAGATGTCCATCAATAACGTGTTGATTCATTTGGGAATAAAAGTGTAGGCAAATCGTATTTTAAAAAAAAAATCGAAACTCACTACGCACAATTCAGTAATCTAGTATGGAAAACAAGCAACAGAATTACATTTTTAAATTTCAAGATTATTCATATAGTTTGCATTTTTTGAACAGTGTAAACATTTTAATTTCTCTCCAAAATAATTACTCGTGGTACCGAACATTTTATTTATTTTTATACACTCAGAATGACATAACGCATTTAAGAGAAACTAATATTTCTTTGGACTCTTGCGTTGCCATTTTTGTGAACGATCATTCGTTTTTTAAGTTCATTATAAAATAATAAATGATTTAAAAGAAAAATTGATCATGTTTTACTCGGAGTAAATAACAAAAAAAAATGAGCCAGCTATTTTTATCAAATGTTTTCATGTACATAAAATAATAATATATTATGCAGGTATGTATATTTTAGTGAATTTATTTTTTTAATGAGTAGATTGGCACCCACTTCGTTATGTTAATTCAAACGTATAATTTATAATTGGCGTATCTCCTGAAATAAAATTAAAATAAGTTATTATTTCATTGAATTAAAACTAATAATTTTAAACAACATCAAAAAAGTTTATTACAATGGAAATTTATGACATTAAAATAATACGCCAGTTCGTTACAATTATAATAAAACTATAGACAAAAAAAAAAAAAAAATTAGGCAAATTATTATTTGATTGACTGACAAATGAGCAAGTCGTTTTTATACACATAGGTAATAATATAATATATTACAAGCGTAGATCGTTGTAATTATACATTATTTAAATATAATATGCATCACACGTGATTGGCTGAATTATCATTCTAGGTATATAGGAGTGACATCGTCTAAAGCTAAAATAATATATGTAACATTAAATCCTTCCGGATGGCGAACGTCCAATTATCATTAATTCCCGGTAATCATCGAGAATTATTTGAACATACAACACGTCACGCATTCCATTATTTTGTCCCGCTTTACACACATTATAAGTACATCGCAGATATACCATTCAACAGCTTTTATTATGTTGCATACATACACTATAAAATCGATACACGACTAAAGGCTACAGGTTAGGTTAAAAAAATGTTTGAATTGTTCATTTCTAGTGGAACGCCGTGACCGAAGATTGTTCTAGCACTGTCCGTTCAAAAAGTATTGATGATACACTGTAGGTAACACCAAACTCCGAGGAGTTCGCATAATTTTGCAAATATTTTCTTTAAATACAATATACTGGTAATAATATATATATATATATATACAACAACGCTTTGTAATATGTATAATTGTAAATTTTTAACTATGCACTCTTTCACTGCCGTAGAATGGGGGATGACTTTGATCATTTTTCAATGGTTTTTAGATTTGTTTTCGACTGACGACAGTTAAAGGCAAAAAAAAACATAAGTAGTCTTCGTAATTAGGTTACTTCAAATATATCATTATTGTCTCAAATAATAGTAGAAATATATATATATATATATATATATTTTATTTTTTATTAATAATCGTATCATATAATTTTTATACATATTTAAACCTAATATTTATTTTATCTTTGATTTCATTAAAATAATAATAATAATAATAATTTATCGATTATGTAATGTGCCGTATATCTTACTATCAGCTAGAATCGAGATTTCACTATAAACTATTTTCGTCAATGCTTTGTCCACCTTGTCATCGTAATAATTTCTATAAGGACCCGACTACCAGATTTCCTTGTTGCGAACCACAAATAAAAAATTTTAAAACGTATGTATTCCACACTAATAAAACTTATTTTTTAACAAAGAATTTCAATGGCCATGATATTACCAAACCGTCGATATATTTAAATTAATAGTTCTTAAAAATGTTCTTACTTTGCTATTTTAATTTTCGAAAAAGAAAAATCCGTTTTTGTAAGCATGTGAAATAAAAATAAATACATACAACTAATGATGAAAAAGATTTATTAATAATCCATTATAGCTAGTTAACCGTATTTACCAACCAAAAAAAAAAAAATTGAAAACGACAATCATTACATATTTTATACTATTACTATCAACGTTAAGAATAAAAAATGCGAATTTTCAGAGTTACAACTCATAATTAAAGTTACCACATTTGAAGGTAAGTACCCTGTTATTTTAAAATTTAAAATATTTTTCTACAAAATGTAATTTTATTATTAAGGCACGTAATTGCGACGATATAAATAATAATGCATCGGTATCTGTGTTTGAAACTTTTTATGGCGTTTATTTTATTATCAATAAGATTACGCGATAATATTTATACATCGTGATAGTTGTGGACTAAAGTTATACGCAATCCTGTTAAAATTCAGAATTTATTTTAGTTTTAAATAAGTTTTTTTTGTATTATAAATAGTTGTAATATCGTGATCAAGTTATTAGATCATAAACTACAGGATTTGAATATCAATAAAAACAATGGTGAGAAAATTCAATTATATCATAATCATAAATTTATTCTTTTTACTCGCGATTTATAAAAAAAACTACAAATTTACAGTTCATGTGAAGTATATTTGTTTAAGTGTTGCGTAAAAATACCATAAAAATCCGATGCAATCTAAAATTATTTTTGTATGAAATCTTTCGTCAGCCCAATAAATTATTACAAATAACTCAATTGTACTTATTTGAAATAAGTATAGAAAAATATGTTATTTATTTTGATGTCGTTATCAGATTAGTCATAATAATATATCAATACAATTATCCAATAACAAAAAAAAAAATAGTTATTTTATATACAGAGTGATTCATTGGAAATGCTCGTCCTCATTTCTTCTTGAGTTATACATTTATTCAAAATTCTAATTTTGAGCATTTTTAAGTATGCTTAAAACTTTAAACTTACTTTATACATTAATATAGGTACTTAAAAATTATATTTCAAAAAAAAAAAAAAAAACAGTCGCTAAACAATTTACAGTAAAAAGGATGATTCATATAAAAAAAAAGCGAGTGACCCTGTTAAATAGTACAATAATATATAATATTTTAAAATATTGTATTTAATTACGACATATATTACAATTTCAAAAATCATAAATCAACAAATACAAAAAAAAAAAAGGCGAGCATGTTTGATGAATCGCTGTATACAGAGTATACCAAGAGTATCTGAACGTTTTATATTGAAATTACATTTAAATGTGTTAGGTCGTGTGATACACTCTCTAAATATATATTTTAATTCAGTGAATAAATAATAATAATTATTAATTAGTACATTTCAGAGATGTCGAGTTTATTATACGTTACCAAATATTTAGTTTATTATTAGTTATATAAAGTTGTACGTATAATAAATTATTTAAGTTAATAAGTTACTGGCGTGTACGCACCATTTTTCTAAAAAAGCGGGATTCAATTAAAATTATGGACAATCATACACGCCTCACGCACAGCTCCGTCGTCATAGTTATCCGTTTGTAGATTTAGGTGCAAGAACAAATCAAAGACGATAAAGAATACCACCGAAGGTCTGCATATGAAAACACACTCACTAATTTTCTGATAATATGCAATCACTATAAAAATAATAAACAAAACAATCGAGTTAAAAATGTTTTAAGTTTTATAAATGTAATTTAAATAATATGATCAAAGCTAACATTTACTCATATTTTCGTAATAAAATCACGGTCTTCATCGGTATAAACTTTTACAATAATTTAATTCATTATATGAAATAGAAAGTATTGCATTGACAAAGAGAATATTATTATTTCAACTTCCATACACGTTATGTATTAGAAATTATTATCATCCATAAATTATTTATCTTAATAGTTTTTTTGATTTAATGGTTAATACCTAATATATATTATAAAATAATAATTTTTGAAATTATTTACTTAAATATTGCCGTGCATATATCTAAATGTGTGTAAATTTATAGTTAAAAAAAATTATTATTATTAATAACGTTGATATCTAAAAAATTATAATTTTTTAAATTTTTTTTTTTAAAGGTCACTGATTTTCTCTGAAAAGAATTCACGTTTTTATTAAAAATATATTTTTACTTAGTATATTAACCAAGATAGTAATAACAAAGCAACATTTAAATAAATATTTTTCACTGTATTCAATTTTAATTTCATATTCTAAAGCAGAATATTTTTCTAAGAATTTCATTGTACCAACAATAAAAATCTAATTTTGAACAAGTTTTTATTAGTTTTAAGTATTTGAAGTTTAGATGAGCTTTTCAAAAACGTTGTTACGTTATGACTTCAAGTTTTGTAAAAAAAAAATAGTTTGTATGGTACTCGTACTTCTTGAAATGATGGGCGTTTATGGTTAAAAGAATCATTCTATTTATATTGTGAAGCTTAAATTAGGTTGAAATACTATAGATCAAAAACATTTAATTAAGACGACGTCATAATGGCTTGTTTCCATCACAAAACATAAAATATATTGTGTTCATTAGAACCAATTATGTTGCACTTTGATTTTGTGAAAAGTAAACAAGCAGAAATATTTTAAGACTGTAATATTTTACATAGATTACCTGCCGTGAATCATAACTAGTTTAACAATTTAAATGTCATAAAAAACTAATTTTCCATGCTCTGTGTTTATAAGATGAAAACTAAACATGTGGGCGAGATTAATGTGCGATTTCTTAAGATTTTTATAACATTCAATGAACCACAATTAAAATAATACATACACAATGCAAAGTAGTCATATTATAAAATATAATATTTTTTCACTCGACTGCTGCCACGAATAAAAAACATTCTATAAATTATTATCTGGTTTTTTTCGCGTTGTATCAAAATCCGCTACATTCATTAGGAAATGGATTTTTGTACTTTTTCCACTTTTATCTAAAATAATATTTCCCAGCGGTCCGATAAAGGGTTGTTTGACTTTTCCCAGATGCCTATAGTCACCTCTATACATAGTAGTCGTGTTCCGAATTTGATTTGGATTTTCCAAATAATATATCGGTCTGATCAATAGTGCCAGTTACCACAGTTTTCACTTGAAGGCCTTACAATAAGTGTCAACTTCAATAAGCAAAATTTTTGCTTTCAAAATAATTTTAATGTAATATCAAATGTAAGTTTGAAAATTTCTCCATTATTATAGGTCTCATCTTATTTCGAATGGATAACACAAACAAAAGTTGTCACTACTAAAATAGTAAGAATATAATTACACTAATTATCCTAAAGTAAGCACTTAACATAATAATACCATAACTATTCTTTAAAACATTATTACATAAACTTATTGTCTACTTAATCATTCATTATATTTATCCAACGTTCAACTTTTTTTTTTATATATTATTCTTTTGAATTTAAAATGAAAATTGCATTTAAAATAAACCAATGAGTAGTTTTACCACTCATCGAAATCAAAATTCATGTGAATATATTGCAGTTTTATAAAATTATTTCTTGTTCAAAATTCTAATGATTATTATCTATTTTTCGTCAGCTACTCCTGAATATGAGATTATATCAATTGTTAAATTGAATGCATTTATTTATACAGTAAAAAACATTTATTTAAAATATGTTATTAGGTATATAGATTTACGAATCATAACTCACTTCTATTTTTTCATAAATACAATATTCAAATTCTGGTTTTTAAAATATATTTAAAGACTATATTTTAAAGTTCTTGGGGTTTTTTATATTACTTAAATAGTGTCTTGTGACGATATAAGCTTTTGTTTTTAAAATGAGAATACCTATTTCTTACAGTAAATTATTAAAGGTTTATTTGTTGAAATTTTAATATTCCTTAAAAATAGTTTTATAAAAGTACAAAATAGATGTAATATTGCACCTAGTATATATGATACTTGAACCATTTTTAATAATTATTAATAGATTGATAGATTAATTTCAACTACTACAAGTTTTAAATCACCATAACCCCATATCTTCTAAGCCTATCGTCAAGGACATTTTATATTTAGTAGGTACCTAGAGTTAAATAACTCAAAAACTACTCATTTAAATTTTGATTTTCATATTACAAAATGTTTAGAAAAATATCAGTTAAATAATGTACAGTATAAAAGTTCTCATTTCAAAAACAGTAGTTTGTATCTCTATAGAACACTCGTGTCCACTACAAAGTAATACAAAAAATACTCAGAATTTGAAAAGATAACCTTTAATTATATTTAGAAATTCCAAGAAACCAGACTTTGAATTACAGCATTATTATAGAAAAAAATAGTGTGAGCATGCTTGGTGAATCATTCTGTACAATATATATCTAAAAAATATATTATTTTTTTACCAGAGTTGATTAAAATTATAGTTGTAGTGTATGAGTAGATAATTTAAGTTTTTTTTTTTAAATTGTAAGCTCTTGTAACTTTTTTATTATAATCATTTATGTGTTTAATGTTTATAAAATATTCATCACGCGATCTTAAAATATTGTAATTTTATCCATTAATGATAAATAGTATGTTTATGGATAGTTATATAGAATATAAAATATACGTATTCGATAGGTAATAATAAAGTTTGTTGTGGTTTTTTAATGTTAGTAAACTTTTTGGAGGTCTGTAGAAGTAGAACAAATTGTCTCATAAAATACTGTTAAACTAAGTCAACAGTTTTTAAAACTAAGTTGTTAAAATAGGATAATATCTATTATTTTATTCCGAACCAAACAAACACTGTTTGTGCATTTTTCTTATTTCGGGTAATCTACGATACAAGGAGAATGCATTATCCAACACAATTAAGTCGAAAAATTCCGACATCGTGAATAACTAGAACACTATATCTTATCAAACACATGATTGTTTTTGTAAATATTAAATGTATATTATTATTTAACATTAATTAAAATGTTGTCAATATATATATATACTAGCAATTAGTACAGGTATTAATATATTATTATTAAACATTAGTTTATTAAACATTACTTAAACTAAGTCAAATCAATAACCTAATATTAATAAAAGTAGCTAATTAATATATTATTATGGATGTTAGTGAGTTTGCTGTAAAATAAATTGCTTAATAAGAATTTTTATTGCATGATTAGTCATATTTAGTTATTTATATTTTTTCAAAATGTAAATTGATTGGGTGAAATTCAATTTCATATAATCAAATAGTATTTCAAAATAAGCCTCTTAAAGTTTTTTTTAAGTAGACAAATTATACGAATAAATTTAAGAATTTAATAATAACAAATCATTAGTTACCTCTTAATTAAAATGTTTAAAATGTTAAGCTGTTTTCTATGTCGTATAAACAATTTAAAATCTGTAATTTTGATTCAATTTTTCTCTTAACGTTATAAGAAAATAGCCTTTAATTATTTAAAAACAATATTTAAAATATTAGATCAATCCTTCATCCTATACATATGATGTAGAACGTACTTTATTTATCCAACGAAGTAAAATCAGAAATTCGCAATACGAAATATCATAGAAGCTTTAAATTTAATTTAAGGCAAGCGGTAATTGAATTAATACAACTACGATATTCTTATGTAAACGAAAAGGAAAATGTGAAGTTCAAGTTTTCACAATTTCAAACCATTAATAATGATAAGAACAAATAGAGTATTTATTTTATTTTTTTTTTTTTGACATTTTTATAAAAGAGTTACACAGCCATTATAAAATCCGATCACTATTCTTATGCGTCAGAAAAAAAAATGTCTATATCCAGCCGAATGGTTTGTAATCCAATAACGTATGAAGCATTTACTATTTAGAATTAATTCCAAATACTATTTTTTTTTATACACCTTTCGTGTAGTTATTTCCGTTTCACTGATTGGCTGTCAAATGGAATTTGTTTGAAACGTGAGTATTTTTTGAACCAGCTATCCAAACGTATTCTGTACATCAGCGGAAGAGTTTTATAGCCATTTAATAAATGTTGATTTAATATTTAAATTGGCGTAGTCGAATTTGGCGTCATTTGATACGGTTGTATGCATATAATAATATATAATGTAATCATATAAATTATTTTCTCTTATCACGATTTAATCAGATCCATAAGATTATTTTTATTTAACTTTAATTTTATTTAAATTTATACTCACACGGTGTTTCACGAAACATGTTCACCCGCTGTTTGTCTTCAATAATGTAGTTTTTCAAAATATGCTTTTTGGAATTTTTAAATTTACTTTAATACCACACTTTCAAATTTTTGAAATTTTTTGAAGTACTTAAGGAATGTCTTGTGGATATACAAACTTCTGTTTTTCAAGTGAGAACGTTTAACTTTGTATGTTAAGGATAGTTGATGTGTTTGGATAAAATAGGAGCTATAGCGATCTGAAAATTGTAGTGATTAATATTAATCCATCAACATTAATAATTTGTAAAAATAGTCAAGTATAATAAATACTAGATACAATACAATGCGAAACTATTATTCTTAGTCTAAATATTTTAATAACTGAGATAATATTCGTTCAAATTTTGAATTGAGGAAATCAACATTTTCAAAAAAAAATTATCCACTCAATAGTTTAGAGTAAAATGGGGGGGGGGAGAGAGTTCTCATTAAAAAAAAACAGAAGTTTATATTGCGACAGGACACTCCTCCCGTCTTTGAGTGCATATAAAAATTTCAAAAATCCAAATTCGAATAGATTTATTGTTCAAGGAAAAGACGAGAGTACGTCACGCTTGGTGAATTACCCAGTATTATAATATATTATGTATCGAGACACAACAAATAGATCGATTTAAAACACTGCTGTGTTGGACACAGTCATTCAGGAATCGTGTAACTTTCTTTTGAAAGTATATATAATAATTGTAATTCGTAATCACATGAGTCGTAGAGCGAGAGCATATAGGTACCTACAACCATTTAAACACGATAGATTGATTTTCAATAGAAACCAGAAAAGATGTTCATTGTATTGTAAGCACTATAAGATGCATTCTATAGGGGGAGGGTGATAAGGATGATGTAACAAAATGAAAAAAAAAGCACAAATATCTCTCATTTTTATTCCAAACTCCTCTCTGTTTATGATGTATTTTAAGACTTGTAAAAAAAACAGAACCAATTTGTCGTCACATTTCTCCCCCCCTCCTTAACCTACTCTGTAAAATAATATCTTGACGGTTTATAGACACTCCCAAAACTAAAAATGGATCTTTAATGCCTTTTACGAAACTCTACTTGGTCGAATCACTTCGCCCATTCGATTAGGTGTACGAAAAGCTACATTGACTGCGTGATTTAATTAACACCGCCACCGGTCGACACTGTCAATGAAAATTCCGTTTTATTTTCTTATTAATTAATTTTATTCTATAAATCATACCATTCATGATATATTTTTGGATAGCTAACGAGAATAAACAATTTATTTTATTTATCGAACGCTTTGGAAGTTTCGTCAGTAAAATACGCTATAATTACGCTAACTCGTAATAAAATGACCTTTTTTTTAAGTACACATAAATAAATACATACAAATTAATAGTTATTATGTGGCGTAAAATTCTACGAAATATGCACATACAAATTTGAATATTCTTTGATATTAATGAATATATATTTGTATAGTATACGTGACATAAATACATATTTGCAATATTACGACATAATTATTACTTCATTTAAATAATATGTATATTAAGTACTAGAGTTTATATATCGGCTGTCAATAAGCTTATTAGGATTCGTTTATACATTATTTTATAACACTATGAACTATAAATATTTATGAAAATAAAATATGCACTGCTAATAGAATACTCTTTTTTTTTTTATTAAATTAAGGCTTCGACATCTGAGGTCATTAGTCTGTAAGTTATTTTAGTAGGTTTTTACTTATAGTAAGTTGCTGTGGAGGTGGGTACGGTTTATCGGAATTTGTGTATATGTGAGCAAGGATTTGTTACTAAAAACCCAAGTAGTCGGTCACCCGTCCGGGAACTAATGGCACCGGCTGATGCTTGACATCAAATCACATTAGTGACTAATGAAAACCATCGCGTCACACCAGGCCACAACACTATTATTTTTCATAAAAAAAAATATGTTCTTATATTTTGTAAATGTGTGTATACAAATAAATGCATAAACAATGCATATTGTGTATCTTTTAATTATGTTGAAATATACATTTTTGAAACGTATTAAATTACAATATACAACTCAAAATATTTCATATAAGATGAACAATAAAATTGTCATATAATTTAAATATTATGTTCAAATGTAAAAATCTCAAAATGTTAAAAGTTGCTCAAGAATCGACAGTAATGGCCAACACTTTAAAACAAAAAAAAAAAAATCAACATAAACGTTTAAAACGCGATCTGTTTCACCGAAAACATGTTTATGACTAAAAAATCTACGTATTTATACACCATAAAAAAAATATAATATATCAAAATCCCTACACTAGGGTTAACTTAAAATACCATGTGTAAATAATTGTATTAAGATTTTAATTACGAACACTTTATTGGTCATAACGTAGGATTAATTTTACGTTATTCAATATGTACCTAAAATTGTATATATCCTAAATCAACATTTTTAGTATTAAATTGTAAATGCATTATTATTTTTATGACGAATAAGTTTATAGTATTGATTTTAATTATTGGAAAATTAAAAAAAAATTAAATTAATTTAAAAAAATAAATAGTAAATTTAAAAAATTTAAAAAATTTAAAAATTTTTAATAATAAATTTTTTTTTAAATTTTACTTTTATGAAAAAAAATATATGAAATGAAACACCAAGAATTTTATTTGATAGACATAAATCAAAAACACAGATGAATAAAATATAATGTTTGTTGTTTAATTGGTAATTACCAAACATCATAGATTAGCTTAAAATATGTACAATTATCTTCAATGAAATCCTCTAAAACACATGCACGTTAATTATATTTTTCTAATAGTTATTTTATTACTCATTGCATACACAACTATGAAAATAAATTCCATATTGTTATGCACTCCCGTGTTTTATAACTAACATAGTAATAATAATATGTTAATTTTTATTTTGTTATAAGTACCTATATAAAATACGTATTTTATAATTTAATTATTATTTTGTTTACAAAATATTTTTTTATTTTAAGTTCAAGCCTCGATAACAAGACCACGGGCTTGTACTACTACTTAAATTACCTAAATTAAATTGTACAATAATAGTATACCATTAGTCAATAAACTTACGCTTTTAATGACATTTAAAGTATTAAAATAATATTATAAATTATCAAATAATATTTTTACCAACTGCGGTTAAGAACATCACGAGTAACTGCATTATTTTTTAATACTTTAAATTTCATTAAAAGCGAAAGTTTATTGACTTATGGTACACAAATTGAAGAAAAACGAAGCAAAACGAGTAATTTCATTAGGCGAATAAACAAAAGATGGCGATATAACTTTTAACATTTTGTTTTATCACTTTCAACACATAAATATAATAATTTAATAAGGATTGGGTATATTGTGCGTTAACCAAACCATTTAATTTTCTATGGAAAATCAGATTATACGTTTATTCTTACAAATATAATATTATATAAGTTTTGTCGTAGATCAAAAAATACATTTCGAAGAATATCATAGGAGAATATGCTATACGTATATTTATGTGAAAACAATTTTCGTTTTTAAATCTTGGATCGTTAAAACAGTGTTACTGGAGGAATGGTGTAGAATTAATGTGTCTTTAGGGTGTGCTTGGATATCTGAAAATATGATGGATCGCAATGAATGCTCAAATATTATATTCACTGGCAACATAGATATCTATATAATAGTTAATACCTGTATATACTAAACGGGAAAACGTATTTTGTTTCAAACCAGATTAATATATCTTTATTATACTAAATTACGGATATTAAATGTAAAACAATTGTGTAATCAACGCGTTTTTTTAATTTCTATAAAAACACCCGCAATTCTTGACGACAACAAAAAAAAAAAAAACGATTTTCATAAAAAATTGTTCTTGTTTAATATGCCTGCAAATAAAAAATAATCCGATTAATATAACTCGTTCGGTAATCTATATTAGTGGCGCATACGGAGGAGGGGAGGTTAAAAGGTCATACATTTTTTTTAAATTATTGTTATCAGTAGAAATAATGAAGTACAAACGTATTAAAACTTAACTACGGAATACAACTGGACAAATCAGACTTAACGGCTTATCAATTTTAAGCATGTACAGGAACACAACAATAACGCCTGAGGAGATTGTCATTGAGATGGGAAAAACATCAAACAAAAGATTGGCATTGCATATTTTATAAAATTACACCTATCGTGCCAATATATTATTCTATCATAACTAGTTTTACCCCTGTCTGATTGTATGAAATCATTCCAATAGTTGAATCGGCTGTCGGTGAAATAACACGGTTATAATTATTTTAATTTCGTGGAAATATAATAGTGTGTAAGCACTAGAAAACTTTTTTCACGATAATAATGATAAATATCTATAGTTTTTTACTTCAAATATATAGACGCGGATTCTATAAGCCAAAAAATGTTCCAAAAACAAAATTATCACTCTCAAATTTTTCCCCGATTTCGAAAAAAATCTTTATAATAGAAGGTACTTACTCAAAAATTGACCATTTTCCAATAAGGTTTAGCAGTTGTATTTTATAATGTAATTTAAATTGTTCAACACCTTTAGAAAAATATAAAACGACGTCACTGAGGTAGATACCATAATTATTTAGCTTCTCCACGTTTTTTTTTTTTTGGTATTAAATGAAGCTACATTTGCGCCTTATACGAATATAAATCAATGTAAGATGGGAATTGTAACGAGATAAAAATATAAGTGGAAGTCAGTTCGGAAGCGATTCGTTCTGTTTTCTTTTTTGTTTTTTGTTCAAACATATGGGCTGGCTAAAATTGTTGCCCCCAAAAATTGAAATGACTGTTATACACAGATTTCAATATGTAGGTGCACGGAAAAACGTTTCGTATAAAGCATTTTGTTGTGACGTCACACGCGTTTTGACGGGCTATTTTTAGCTTGTATCAGTAGATTACAATTAAACTACGTCATTATTTGTATTATTATTGTAATTAGATTAATTTTCTGTCCATTTAACAAGACATTGTTTTCTTATTATCGGGTTTTGATTTCCGCACGATCGTACAGCGAAATCAAATCGTAACAACATAACCGTTTGGACCGGAAATTTTGATACGACCGTATTATATCGTGGAGTGACCTCGAGGTAAGACCATATAATATACTCGCCACATATTTCTGGCGGTGTTCCTGCATACGACATGGTTTCAGTGTCGTGTGATAACGACCGTGGGACGCATCGACGTGGAAAACGCCATTAGCAGACGTTAACCCTTAAATCGGAAATATCACCAAACACGATTTTTGCCGAGAGAAAAAATAAATAAATAGGTAGGAGAAAGAAAAGAAAAACGCAATAAGCACACATAACATAATAATAATAATATACGACCTCTGACAGGGGAGGGGGGGGGAGCGCACGCCGCTTAAACGGAAAATGCCAATGGGTTTTTTTGTCTCCCACACTGGTGCCCAGCTGCGTATAACGAAGGTAATGCAATTATTTCGAACGAAATATAGCGATATATTAATAATAATATAGTCTATATCAGAGATCCGATGACAAACTTCGGACTCGGACCATATTATTATTATATTATATACGTCGAAATCTATTTATTTTTTTTTCTGTCCATCTGTTCAAGTCACGTCGATACATAATAATACGATATCGTCCAGGCACCATCTCCGATGGCTCCTCGGCATATACCTAAACCTACTGCAGTGCACGAGGTCTCGTATTATTATTATTATTATTATTGTTATTACTGTCGTCGCCGTGCCCATATAATAGAAATAAACGAGAAATCAATGCGGCCCGCGGATTGACGCTTTGTCACGCTCCGGCGGCGGCGGCGGCGGCGGCGGCAGCGGTATCGTTACGTTTTCGGAAACCGCCATTTTTCTCCGCGTCCATTCCGCTCGGTAAACCGTTCCGTTCTCATCTCTCCAAATCAATAATAAAGCGAGAAGATTAATAGCGTCAGTGAGAATTATTGCAACAACAACAGCACTCGGATATACTTTTCGTTTTCGTGCCAACACACACACACGAATGTTGCGAGCACTCCCCCCCCCTTCCTGCCATTACCGCCACCACCGACATTGCCATAACGTATATAATTCGTCGTGCGTACCGTGTGGTTACTTAACCCACAATAACGATGATAACAATAAGTGTGTTGTCTCGTCGTTCTTATATCGATTTAGTATAGTTATTGTAAACTTTTGTTACGTTTAGGAGAGTAAACGGTTTCGAACGTATTGTTTGGGGTCTTCTCGGGGTGAGAACCGGACCGTTTGCAAAAGAAAAAAAGTTTATGTTTCACTATCGGTGACACGCCATTGTCGCCTACACCTACGACCGCTTTCGGGACCGCATATTAATAAATTATAGCTCTCATTCTCCAGGGGTCAGAAACCTGCGGCTCCTTTGCATGCAATCGGTGGCTCTTTGGAAAATGTATCGATACCGAGACCCGTAAAATATAAATTATTGATTTATCGTCTTTTTTATCACCTTTGGTCGAATCTACTTACATTTGTAAGCAAACATTTTCGAATATCACCTTTATTAAAAATAAATTAAGAAGCCAACTGAATTATATCAGCCATGATACTTGTTTGAAGTTAAAAACCACACATTACTCTCCAGATTTGAATAAACTTTACGCAGAAATTCAGTGTCAAAAATCTCACTGATGCAGTAGATACGTTTTATTTTTATCTTTGTGATACATTGTGTCTAATTAAATAATATATTACATTTGCATCAACAATAATAATACACAATAATAATAAAATAATAGCGTATTAATGAAATAAAGTTTTTCTAAATTTAAAACGTATTACTATGTTTTTATGCCTACCAAATCCCAATGAAATTACTCAATAAAATATATTAATTGTTTTTTGTACTATGGTATATTTTTTTTTATCTCAACCACTCTTTGAAAACCACGATTTTGAAATTGTTTTTAAAAAATGGATCGTTTACGTGAAATGGTTCTGGATTCCTGGCTTACATGCTCGGCTTACTAAATTTGAATCATATGACTCGAAAAATCTTTGTACAAAAACATACGATTTGTTTAATACACAGTACACGACCAGTTGACAGATCGATGATAGTAAAAACATTGATTTCTAAAAACTAGATTTTTAAAAAAGTCTGTTAAATGTGTATTTATTATTAGTTTTACTTTTAATATATGAAAAATAATATTAAGTTAATTTTATGGATGTATAGTTTAAGCACATCAGCCGAGTTATTTCACTAATCCTTATTGTCACCTACTAAAATAATAAATAAGTACAATAAAATATTATTTGTGTAAATCATGCGAATAAAAAATAATATCTTAGTTTTGAGATCGATACAAAAAAAAACCTTTATTACTTATATAATTATAATACATTATGAAAATATTTACACTCAAATTAAGATTATTACAATAATTGGTCTTTTTAATCGGCTAGTAAAATGTTGGCATTATCAATCAAAAGCCGGTTAAATACCAATTACTTGAGGATTTTATTGATTTTAAGTAAACTTAATAGCAGTTTAAATAATTAATTACACCCCAATATAAAACAATTAATAAAAACAAGCAATGCTAAACTATTGACGTTTTAAAAAATGAATATCATGGAAAAATGTATTAATGTTGTTTGACATAAAATTGATAATATTTGATTGGCAAAGTTGTTTGATAAATTATATATTTTTTTTTATTTTGACTGTTGAAATGAATAATTAATTATTGTGTTAAAGAAGAGTTGAATTATAATTATGAGGACTCGAAAACACTCATAAATGAATATACAAAAAATAAATGGCAAAGAACTTGGAACAATCAAAACACCAAATTAAACCTGATTAAAAAGATGTATTTACCTTTGATAAACCCAAAGCTCAACCTTAAAGAAGACACTGTCCTTAACCAACTTGGCATTAATCACACCAGAATTACACACGGCTTCCTGGTGACGTACAGGCGCGTACTGGCCCACCGGGATACCGGGAAAATCCCGGTAGGCTCCCTTAAAAATGTTAAGACCTGGGCCCCCTACCGGCCCTACCAAATAGGTATCTGTAGTTTCAGTTAAAGTCAGTAATTTTATTATTTTTAATAATACATAATAATAGTTTTAAAATTGTTCTAATTAAATAATTGAAAAAAGAAAATTAC